>PVJI01004118.1:0-112943 GCA_004026765.1 Micronycteris hirsuta | reverse complement strand
TTTGTTACTAAGAATCTTTATAAGCACCTTGAAGTATAAGTCTATAAAAGTCTAGAATGATTAATTACTGAGAAGCTTCTTCTGGTGTTAGCCATTTTAGCCAAGATTACATTAGATTTTTAATTTGTTTCAATTTCATAATCCTTTTAAAGTTTTCTAGATAAAATTCTTGTCTGATATAATTATTCTTTATTAAATGGATAAATGGAGTTGGGTTATTACGTGAGAGCTTATATTTTATATTTTGTGACACTTTCTATCCTAGATGGCTTGCTTTTTCAAGAACAGAAATCATGGTATTTACACTGAAAAATTAATTCAAATTAATAAAGATTTTCCAATGTTTTTGTATAATGTCTCTAAAACTTTTTAAAAATTACATTTTTATGCTCTTGGTGTAAAAGATGGTATTGTGCTAGAAAATAAAGAGAAAAGAAATGGAAGGAAATATTTACTTTCAATAAGCCCCAGATAAGCATCTGTAAGTCAGAATAACAATAATATGAGGAAGGACTTCCAAAGTCAGGGGAGTTAAAGAAGCGGGAAGTAAACTGGGGAGGATGGATGTCTGTAGCTGCCGGTCCCACGCGAAGCTGGCAGAATTTCCCAAATGGGTAACATCAGTCAACATCTCCAAGCCGAAACAGGAAAATGTGTGGGCTATCTGTGGGAGCTTCTGTGAACTAATACGGCAACAAAAAAATCAGCGTGAGCAGGCTGAACAAAGAATCTCACTGGCATGCCACATTGTCAGGACGCATTTGGTCAGAGGCAGAGCAGAAGGTAGCAACATAAATGAGGCCTCCTCTCAGTCGTTTATACGAAATGGAGAAAAGAACAGCACAACAAGGCAATAAACTGTCCAGCCCCATAATCATCTCCCCATAAATAAATGGTTCGGGGGAGAACCTCATTGAATGATAGCACATAGTCAAAAAGTACTCAACATTGATTCTTATCAAATACAACATCACGTGAAGAAGGAGATAGGAAAAGCAAATGACGATGAACAGTTACCAAAATAATCTTGCCACAGAGCAGATGACCAAAAATACTGTCATAAATTAAAAATACTGATGACAATAAAATATTGTCATAAATTAAAAACACTTAATAAATGAAAAACAATTAAAACACTTATAAAGCAACTACTTAAATTAAAGATACAAAAAGTCACAGGACATAAGAATATAACAAAGGACTAAAATATGAGCAGAAAGAACTTAGGAAAGGAGTGGAATAGAAAGTAAACCCATCACAGAAATGAAAACTACACTGGCAGAATCACACAGGAAAAAAAAAAAACTGCCAGGAATGTGGAGCATAACATTGAGAATAGCGAGCCAAATGGAATGGATATAAAGAGTTGAAGAGGATGACAGAAAATTATTACTATGGGACCACACATATACACTTGCCCCCGAACCACATGGGGGCTGGGGGCACCAACCCTTACTCCGTGCACCTGAAAATCTACGTATAAAATTTGACTCTCCAAAAACCTGACTACATAGTTATCCCTGGGTGTCAGAGGAGGATTGGTTCCAAGAGCCCCCATGGATAAAAAATCTGTGGATGCTCAAGTCCCCTCTAAGAAATGGTATAGACAAATACATTCTGTCAGCGTCTGCATCTGTGAGCTCCCGACGGCAGGCTGAAAGCAACGCAGGTATTTATGTTTTTATTTACGTATAAGTGGACCTGGACAGTTCAAGCCCATGTTATTCAATGGCCAACTGTACATAAATGGTTTCCTTAAAGGTGAAAATCAAAGTAATAAATCACAACAAATATTTTAACATATAGTCCAAAAAACTTTCCAGAATTTTTTAAAAAAGATAAATATAAAGGCAGCAAAAGTACAAAATGTCCCAGGGAAAAAATGGATATAGAATGACTAATTTTATTATAGAATAATGACTATATAGAATGATAAAATTGCCCTGGCTGGTGTAGCTCAGTGGATTGAGCGCGGGCTGGGAACCAGAGGGTCCCGGTTCAATTCCCCGTCAGGGCATATGCCTGGGTTGCGGGCCAGGTCCCCATGAGGGCCATGTGAGAGGCAACCATACATTGCTGTTTCTCTCCTTCTCTGTCTCCCTCCCTTCCCCTCTCTCTATATCATTCTTTAAAAAAAAAAGAATGATAAAATTGCTGTACTTCGAAGATAATGAAAGAGTACTTCAAATGTACAAGTATGAAGATCAAGTTATTTACAAATGGTAAAACATCAGGCTGGTCTCTAAAAGTCGGACAGGAACTGAGAATAGAGTGAGATAATGGCTACAGTGTTCTCGAAGATAGAGAATGTGACTCAGTAATTTATACCCACCCAAATTCGCATGCGAGAGTAAAAGCAGCACACTTTAAACATTCAAGAACTCAGTATGTAATGCCTGTGAGGTCCTCTTGAAGAAACCACCCAAGAGTAAATTTCAGCTGCCCAAGAAATAAATGGAAACACAGTGGCACAAAAAACTGGTGATGATTGTGAATTTCCTTTAACCCTAGAACTAAGACTAAGCAGTTATAGAGATTATAATTACAGAACAAAATGTAAAAGTCATCAATCCTGATAGGATTCTTTCACTTGCTTGTTCTCTGTCTGGATTAAGTAGAAGGATGCCTTCTAACTGAAAATCCTTGAACATATTCATCCTATAGAATTTAGGCAGGAAGCTCTTACCAAAAACAAAACGATTTGTTGGTGTGTCTTATGCACACTTTTTCAGAAACGGAGTGTGGTGACTGGCGTACAGGAGGGTGAGGCACCCCATATAAATGAGTTTCCTAGAGCCCAAGTTGCTTAGGCACCTCACACTCTCGTATTGATTATCTCCAGAGCTTAAAAATAAAGAAATTGCCATTTACTAAGTTCCAAAATTGGGTGGATCACTACTTTCATAAAATGCACTTAACATGGTTAAATACAACTGAATCTTTTATTAAAGCCACATGATTTTAAACATCAATTATTGGAGCTCTTTAAAGTAATGTTTATATAAAGGTCACGAGGATAAATATGTGCTGACTCTAGACAAGTTAAGAATTATCTTGGTTTTTAAAATCAATTCACTCTCAGCACTTTTTTATGTATGAAGTTTCTGTTTATTTAAAATGCCATTTTGAGGTTTGAATTCTGATTGAATATGCGTGTGTTATAATAATAACGACTTACATTTATCAAGCATTTGCTATATGCTGTGTGTTATTCTAAGTGCTTTATATATGTTATCTCAATTAATGCTCTGCATTTCTTTGTGATGTAGGGACTAGAATTGAGCACATTTTTCAGATGAGGAAAACGAAGTAGATGCCACAAAAAAGAATGGTATAAAGTAATAACTATTACTCCCTAAAAAAGAAAACCTAGACACACATCCCACCTCTGTCATTTGGTGATATATTAAAGAAATTATTTAAACTGAGGTTTCAGTTGTCTTAACTGTAAAATGACAATGATAAAATAATAATAATAGTCATGTTTATCTTACAATGTTGCTTTGAAGACCAACTTACATAATGTACATAAAAATACTTTATAAAGTACACCAATTTATCAATAATAATAATAATAATAATATTGTTAGTAAAAATTCTCCATTTGGTCATCTCATATAATTAGCAATATTATACATGGCTTTTATATCTTTAAACTCAACAGGATTATGCTATTTTTCAATAGAACTGAAAATCATTAGTTACTTCTTACAAATGGATCTAAAAATCTCTGAATTTTCCTTGGGAGGAGAGTTCAGATTAGTCTCTCAGGGGATCTTCATCTCAAAAACATTAAGGACCGCTGATAGTGGGACAAATTGCTCAACCACGGGTTGGAGGCAGTTTTTAAATCATGGAGACAGGGATTTGAATAGCATGTGCAAACAAATTCAGATTCATGTTACCTCTATTATCTATTGGTCCCTTGAACTTTCTCTCTTTCCTAAAATAACTGCTTGATCCTAAGAACAAAGCCAAGCATAAATGATTCAGACCAGTTCATTAGAAACTGTTTCTCATGGTTACAAGTTGAGTACAAAATATTCTAACAGTCATGATAGAGCTTTTCAAATATTCTACATATTTATAATTTATAAAAGATTTATGAGTTTTCCTCTTTGTTTTTAATAGTAATTTATTTTGCTTTTCTGCTAGAACACCATTCTCAAAAATGAAGTCATACCCCAGATATATTTTGAATATTTCATTTTTCAGTCCTCTTCTCTACTTATCCTATTGCTTTCTTTAACTGTCATTAAAGAGAAAATCATGCTTTTCCAGAGGGAGCAACTTCAGCACATGAGGTTTCCAAAAGTATTACTAATGCAGAGTGGATTTATTGACCAGGGCGGGGGGGCTGGGGGGGGGGCGGCAGTTCTGGCTTTGCCTCTCAAGCCAACAAAGACTGAGAAATCACAAGGAGTGGAAGGAGAGACTCAAGCTTCTTTGTTCTGGGAAACTAAGCCTTGTGTCTCTAATTTAATAGCAGTTTCACTTCATTACGCTTCACCTTGCAACGTCATGATTTGAAATCTAGGTTACACAGCTTAGATCTGCTCTGGGGTCTCTTATGTGGGCATAAAATCCCCAAGCAAATGAATGTCCTTCAGATGGCAGACTGTCAGGACTAGTTTCCAAAACCTCGAAGTCTTTTTCCAGTACCATGCTTTCTATTTGGAAGTGAAATCCATTTATTTTAGCTCATTCATTTGTTTTCCTTGGCCTAATGCAGCTTAAGTGTCATTAAGTGTTTCTGTGATGTCTGAACATGAAGGAAGAAAGGTACAGGACACGTGACCAGCAGAGAGGGGACAGTCTTGTCACAGAATTACAGAGTCATCGTTCACATCAGGCTCAATATTTGCCTCTTTGCTTTTCACCATTTACTTTCCCATCCTTTTAAGACATACTCAATTCCACCTTCACTAATTAAATCTTATTTATAATTGAATAAAAAATTAATATTAACATGTCTGTCAGAGCAAAACTGTTAACTTCATTTTCCGTCAGGGAAAACTTCCTGACCTTTTTTTTTTTTTTTCATTACAGGTAGTGATTGTCTGAGTACTAGACTATAAAAACTCCTAATTCTATAAAGGTAAATAATTTAAAAATCAAAATATAAAAGTTTCAGTAGATTGATTGTATTCATATCTCTAAGTCTTCACCCCCTCCATCATTCACACTCTGCCATATGACTTCATATATCCTCCCTCAGAAAAAAGTGGAATATGTTTTCTTACCCTTTGATTGTGAATTCTGCTTTGTGCCTTGCTTTCCTTGGTGAAATGTTAGCAGTTACGGTGCATTCAAGAATTAAAAAAAAAAAAAAAAAAGCATTCGAGTGTCTGCCATTGCTCTTGCACTTCTACCAGCTGTGAACACTGCCGGGCTAGCCTGCTGGGGGTTGAAAAACACATGGACCAGTCATTCTAGCTGAGTCATCCTGGCGGAGGCCGTCTTCCGTCACCAACACCGGAGCATCCTGAGCGTGTGAGTGAGCCAGCTTTGATCAGCGAGCCACCTCGTCGCTCCAGCTGACTACAGGTGCACCAGCAAACCCAGCCAAGATTATTTCTGTGTGAGATAAATAAATGTGCATCATTTTATGCCTCTAAGGCAGTGATTTTCAACCTTTTTCATCTCGTGGCACACGTAAACTAATTACCAAATTTCTGTGGCACACCAAAACATATGTATTTTATGCCCATCTGAGAAAAAAATAGGTATAATTTTGATTCATTCACACCAGATGGCTATTGTTGTGTTAGCTGTTGTCATTTTTTATTTGACAATCTAAGGGAAAAGAGGTCAGTTCCCCTGACTAAAGAGTCAGGAATTGCATGTTTTAAAATTTCTTGGGGCACGCAGTTTGAAAATCGCTGCTTTAAGGTGTCCTGATTGTTAAGCAATACTATTGTGTAATAGATAACTGACACATGTACATGTGTATAGATACACTATATACACATACATAAACATATGTGTATATAAATAGTATGTGTTATAAATACTTACAATGTATATAAATATATCACAACATAAATACTTAGAAATCTATTAAAGGGTAAAATATGCTCTTAAAAAGTTATGTGCAACACTTACATATATATGTGAATAAATTATATGATAGATTTAGAAACATTAAGGTTACGGTCATAGAAGTAAGTCATTTTTCCCAAGCCACTTTACCCAAAACCTTCTTGCCTAAAAGGAGTTTTCCAAATATTCACACCCTCTTTCAATGTGTTTGTACATTTGAATAATTTATTATTTACTTTTGACATTGTTGGCAAAATTTAGTATTTTGATTATTTAATTCTCAGGATATTTTATCTTAATTTTGCATACATAATAAATATTATATTTGCAACACATTGGGAATGATGAAAATATTTTGTTTTTGCAGGTTTTAATATTCAATAATGGATTGTCTTATGAACGGGGTTGTATTTCTTAAAGCGGTGTTTCTCCGTAGAATAAACATATTGAAACATTTTGATCTCATGTGACAGGTTGTGAACCTGAAACATCTTTAATCTTTCAGAAATAATTAGCCTTTTACATGTTCAAAAACAGATCTAATAGGGCAAATATTTTTAAATATGTTAAATGCATTGAAAGTGAACTGAAAATACTTCTCCTTATCTCACCCTGCTGCCATCCATGTCAACGGTACAACTCGGGAATTAGAAAGAATTAATTATGGGCACGATATAACTTGTGTTCAATTACTGCTAGAACAGCGTAAAATTTTACCCACCACAGAAAGGGGACTTTAAAACGGAATCTTAACAAAGCTAAGGTGATTCTGTCATGCTCAAACACACTCAGACATACTCACACACAGTTAGCGTATACCCATCCCTAGGAAGAACACAACTTTCTCATGTGAACTAAATGAGGGAATACATAAATTCGTGTTTGTTCATCAAAGTATGTCATTGTAGTTCAGACACCTGAGAAGAAAGCCAACCAATGCCATGGCCAAAGCCCTCCAGTCCTTCTTCCCTTGCCACCACTGTCCATGGGGCCAGACGGTTTCCACAATAAAAATGCTCCTTATACGCTGTAGAATGCTATACAGATGTAACCTTTTCAACTTGCTTTGGGATCACAGCATATGAAATGTAACTCTAAGGAAAGTCAATTTTTGCTTGTTTTGAAGGAATGTTGCTGCACTGAAACGACAGCAAAAGCAAGAGTAAGTGTTGGAAAAACAATCCCAGTCAGATGATTTTCACGTGGTGGGATGATCTGATACACTCTCATCATCGAGTTGAAAATACAAAAGATATACCAAATGGCCAAAGTGTCCAGGATTACAAAAACAAGGCTGAGAGAAGAGAGCGTTGAGGGGGAGGAGTGGAGAATTCCATTCGTTGCAGTATTGGTAGAGTTAGACTGAAAAACACAATTGAGCCACGAGGCAGGAAACTATCTGAGACCACATCAAAGACTGCTAAAGTTTCATTGCACTGAATCGGGCATCGCTGCCAATTTAAGGGGCTTGTCTCGCGGAATTCCTTATATAATTTCAGAATGTAATTTGGTTATTTGCCCACTGAAGTAGACAGTGCCCTCTAGTGGACACTTGCTTCAAAACACTCCTCACTGTCACCACCAGTGGGTTCTGCAGTTCACACAGCAAGATTCCTGAGTGCACATCGCAAATGCTGGCAAGCCCACCCTCAAGAGACCAGCCAGCTGAGAGCCAGCCAACCCTGAATAGTTATTGTCAGAAGAAATTTTGAATCCAAGCCGTGCGTGCACAATGAAATGGCCAGGACCAGGCTGAAGGTTTTGTTCTCTCAGTTTTGATACTGAATGTGCTTTCTAGAAAGGCAACTGGCTCAAGGACTTCCAAAAGAAAATTGCCACTAGTAGACAAATACGTCCTATAGATGGATGCCCAGCATGGTGAGAGTCAACAACACTGTATTATAAACCTTGAAGTTGCTAAGAGACTAGGTCTTAATTGTCCTCACCGCAAAAGGGAAATGATGGTGTGCCCTGCTGGGAGTGTTGGCTAACGCTAGGATGATGATCACGCTGCAATGTATAAATGCATCAAATCAGTGTTCTATGTCACTTACATCTCAATTTAAGGAAAGAAAGAAAAGATAACAGAAAGAATAGTAATACAGAGGTATAGGAAACATTTTTTTTCTATCATGAAAGCAAGTGAAAAAAGACTTTTAAACGTATTTTGAACAAGATTGTAATTATACATTACCTCTGTCCTTAGTGATTAAGAGTGACTAACACTCTGTAGCCTATGAATGACAAAAAGATTGTAAAATTAAAAATAATTCCAAATAAAATAAAACGCTATATCATGTTTAGCACATAAAATAAATTACATAATTTAAATGGAAATCAATAGGGAGGCAGTTCATTAATTTAAAAGTTAGGCTTCTCATCCCCACTGAATAAACACTAAACAAACATTTAAAGAATGTCCATTAGAAACGGCAGTAGGCCATTTGTCTGTGCAATGAAATGGCACGTTGTGGGCAGACTGTGTAATCCCTGACTAAGCTTGCCCACACCTGTGAACTAGGATCGCAGCTGTGGCTGAAAATAAGGTGTTTATATTTAAAATCAGTAAACCACTAAGACCTTGTCTTCCTTTCAGAGTGCGTCTTTAGCTCAGGGATCCGGTGGTTGTTCTAGCCACAGATGCAACAAAACATCTTCTTTCCTACGTGAAAAGTATATTTTAAACTTGTCATTCGAAGCCGGCAAGCACTTGGGTACATAATGATACAGGTGTTAGCACATTTCATCTTGAGATACGGAGTCATTTCAAAAAACTGTGGCTATGCAAAGGCAGGGGAAAAAGGAGCCTTGGGAGCTCTCCTAGACAATGGGGGTGTATGCATGGAAACGTTACATAAACACAAGAACAAAGACAGCCAGACAAAGAAGATAAATGCAATCTAGGCACCAGAACTAGACAAAGCTCCAGAGTGCACAGCAACAGGCGCTCCCGAATCTAAACCGACAAAGAAGGCACTCACAGGGCCAGGAGAAGGGCCAGCACGCTATTGTCATCGTGCGTGTTAGCAAAAACCGTCAAACAAAATAAGCCTAGATGATGCCTCATTGTTTATGTATTAGAGGTAGAAGTTTTTTAATAGCCTAAGGGAAAAGGAAAATTAGAAAATGAAGAGGAAAGATATGTTTCTGAAAGGATTTATTATATTAAGTTTTAAAAATTATTTTAAACTCCCAAGGAAATCAGTATTGTTGTTGCTTTGTACGGTGAATAGTCACTTAGATTTACTCACATTGTTACCACTTTTCTGCTCTTTGCTCCTTTCTACATTTCCTTGTTCCTACATGGAATTATTTCCCTTGTGCTTGAAGAATTCCCTTTTGTATTCCTGGTAATGCTGGCCTCCCAGGGAAAATGCTCAGAATCTTTGCCCACAAATGTTTTTGTTTCATTTCTACTTTTAAAGAAATTTTTCTCCAAATAAAGAATTTTAGGTTGGCAGTTACTTCCTAATTTTTTAAGATTGCATTTATTTATTTTTAGAGAGGGGGGGCAAGGAGAGAGAGATGGAGAGAGAAAGAGAGGGAGAGAAACATCAATATGTGGTTGCCTCTCACACACCCTCAAGTGGGGACCTGGCCTGCAACCCAGGCATGTGCACTCACTGGGAATCGAACCGGCAACCCTTTGTTTCACTGGCTGGCATTCAATCCACTGAGCTACACCAGCCAGGGTGGCAGTTACTTGCAATATTTGAAAGATGCCATTCCATTGCCTGACTTGCACTGATTCTTCTTGAGAAGTCAGTCATTCGTTTTATTGTCGATCTTAAAAAGGTTAATATCTTCTTTCCCCTCAGGCTTCTCTGTTCTGTATATTTCCTTCCCTATCTTTGAAATAGTTTTACTCTGAAGCAGTGGCATGATTTTTTGCTTGTTTGTAGTTCCAGTTTTTCTACACTTGGGTTCACAGCTCTTCATGACGCTTTGGCTCGATTACTCTCATTACTTTCAAAACATTCTCAGTCATTTCATCTTCGAATATTGCTTCTGCTCCAATCACTCTTTTTCCTTCTGTTTTAAAAATCACACACAAGGACATTTACATGTGTCCATGTATCCTTTCTGATCTTTCTGTATTTCCCATTCTTTTCTGAGCTTTAGTCTTTCTTATCTTTCCTGACATGTATCTGTCCCCCCAGCCCGCCCCCCACAGATGGGTAGGTCTGCTGTTAAACAGGTCTATTGGGTTTTTATTTTACATTATATGTTTAGTTCTACAATTCCTTTTGATAGATTTCAGACCTCTGGTTAAATTGCCCATCTCACCCTCTTGAACATATTAATTACCATAAATGTAAGTCTTAGTTTTCTATGGCAGCAGCCTGCTTCAACCACAGGGTGAATTCTATCATCTGTCTTTTTCTATGACACATATTTCTTGGTACAGCTGGCAATTTTTTTATGAAATCTAGTTCTTCTGCATGAAGAATTTGAGAGGTTCTGGATGATACCTACCTCCAGGGACCATACATCTCGCTTTCTGGCAGTCAGCCAGAGTGCTGGCAGGTTGTCTCCATCTAGGAGACTTGAGGCTGTGTTTCAGACATGGGAAGGTTTGAACTCTGCCTTCTAGAGTTTCCAACAAACACTTCTCCTGGCAGAGGTTCTTTGCTAACAGTCCAGACTCTTTTGCCAAGGCCTCTCCATTTGGAATGTTCCTTACTTTAACCTTTGTTTCCCCAGCAAAAGCAGTTGACTGCTGAAATCTTTGCTTGTTTTTACTGTTTGCTTAGCTTCCTGTCTCTGGGCCTGTGTAACTGACACATCGATAAATTCCTGGAGGGGCAATGGCCCACTTCCCTTTTACTACTTCCAGAACGCTTCCCCGCACCTCATTTATCTTCAGAATCTTGGACCATCAGGTTCTGGCTGCCCTCCGAGGTCTGTACTTCTACTTTCGGGTCCTAAACCCTAGGAGATTGCTGAAAGTTCTGTTGGTCTTTCTGCCCCTCGGCATTTGCCCTCAGATTCTCAATCTGCCACACTCAAAAACTGGCACCTGCCCCCAAAGCATCACAGTGTGGAGAGATGGTGGACCCATGCCAAAGAGCTTTTCATCTCTGAAGATCTCGGCCCAGTCCTGGCTTCTGAGGAGCTCTAGAACACCTTCAAGCAGGTGTTTCTGGGTATGTGTGTGTGCATGGTACCGAATTTCTGGTTCTTTTCAGGGGAGTTTTCTTTTGCTTTAAGTTCCTTCATCGAGAGCTGAAGTTCCAAATTACACGTGGGCGGTACTTATAACACAAATCAGAAACGAGGGAGAAAATTGATGGCAACCCAAAGACTGTGTCAAGGAAGGAGAGGTGTCAAATCTGCTGTCCAGTGGTGATGGCTTTAATTTTTGATGCTGCCACATTGTGTCATACCAGCTACTTGATTGATGAGTTGATTCCAGCAACTAGTCGGGTCTGTCTGATTTAGATATTGATCTGCCAGAATACATAGCTTTAACAGGAAGATTTCTTACACTCCCTTCCAACATGGAACGTGTTACCCAACTGATGGTTATTGGATGGATTTTGGTAGTTGATTCACGTGCCATATGCTAACAATTTAAAATCCTTGTTGATCAAACCATGTAGCAGTAAAGTCAAAAGGAAAATCCCAGTCGCCCTCTTGACTCTTAATATTTCCTTCAGGCAAAAGGAAGTTGTTTCTAAGTTACATGCCATGAGGGCGTTTACTTATTTATTGTTTTCATGAAAGCAGCTTGTATTTCCAAATAGGTGGGCATAGAGGAGCACGTTTTAAAATGACAAGACTGATTCCATTTTACAGTTTTATGATGGAACTGTAACATTTTTCCTCAAACATCTGTCACATAATCCAGGTTCATAATTGTTTCAAGCATTCAGAACTTTGGAAACAAATTTCACTGAGTAATCTCTTATGCTTTGGTGACTAAAATCACCTAGTGAATGGAATGATTAATGGAACTCTAAACATGAACACGATATTGTATTTGTAAAAATATGAAATTCCTCTTAAGTTTTATCATTGCTCAGGGACCTGTCACCTACTAAACTGTTAGCAGCGCCTCACTTTTCCTTAGGCTATAGCTGTGGCTGGCACTGGCATTTCTCTGGGGCACATTCATATTTTCTTTATGCCATAAATTGTTAGATTTTCCTATAATTTTTATTTAGTGTTTCAAGAAGTATAAAGATCCTTTCCAAGTAAGTCTTAACAGGAGATACCAATCAGCTCTTGGTGTTTCAAATTTGATTGAACGTCTTCCTTTTGCCCTCTCCTCTAAAAGTCAAAGCTGTCCTTCTGCCTTGTCAGGTAATAGAATAATACTTCCCATGCCGCAGCTTCTCTCAGCCTCCCCAAATTTTCTCCTGCTTCAGCTTCATTTCCCAACAAAGAGAAAGTGTTTCCTTTATAACGTCCTCTTAAAGTCATTTGGTATCTATACAACATTCAAATACCATATGATCTCACCTTTAACTGGAACATAATCAACAAAAGAAAAAAGCAAGCAAAATATAACCAGAGACACTGAAAGTAAGAACAATCTGACAGTAACCACAGGGGAGGTGGGAGGGGATAATGGGGGAAGGGTTTTCAGGAACAGCTATAAAGAACACATAGACAAAACCAAGGGGTGGGGGAGCAAGGGAGGGAGGTGGGTTTGGCTGGGGTGGGGGGGGAGTGGTGAGGGGTAATTGCAGACAACTGTAACTAAACAACAATAAAATATTTTTAATATAAAAAATCTTTAATTGATGACTAAGCATGTAAAATTATTAGGTCAAAAGTTTATTGTAACCACTACACACCAATTAGAATGGCCAAAATCCAGAACACTGACAACTTCAAATGCAGGTGTGGGTGTGGAACATCAGACGGTCTCATTCATTGCTGGTGAAAATGCACAATGATACAGCAACTTTGGAAGACAGTTTGGCAGTTTCTTACCAAATCAAACACACTCTTATCATATGATTCAGCAGTTACATTCCTTTGTATTTAGAGTTGTTCTAAAGGAGTTGAAAACTTCAGTTGACATAAAATCCTGTTCACAGATATTTATAGCAGCTTTAGTCACAATTGCTAGAAATTGGAAGCAGCCAAGATGTCCTTCAGTAGGTAAATGGATAAATAAACTGGTACATCCAGACAATGGAATGTTGTTCAGCACTAGAACAAAGTGAGCTATATAAAGACAGGGAGAAACTTTAAAATGCATGTTACTAAGTGAAAGAAGCCTCATAATTTCAACTATATGATGTTATGGAAAAGGCAAAATTACAGAGACAATAAAAGGATCAGTGGTTAGCAGGGGTGCCGGGGGCTGGGGGAGAGGAATCAACCAATCACAAAAGAGTTTTCAGGCAGTGAAACACTTTGGATGATACCTTAATGATGGATACGTGCCATTGTACACTTACCCAAGCCCATTGCATATAGAAAATCAAGAGGGAACACAATTACAAACTATGCATTTGGAGTGATTATATGTGTTAATGCACATTTATCCTTGGCTTAAAAAGTACCATTCTAGTGAGTGATATATAACGAGGGGGTATATGGGAAATCCCTGCACCTCTCTTTCAATTTTGTTGTAAACCTAAAACTGCTCTTAAAATGTCTTTTAAAAGAAGTATATTGTAATGGCCTTCTAACTGGTACATTACTGAGTTTGCTTATTTCTAATCTTGCCTTGTACCAATTAATATTTTAAAACAGTATTTTTAATGTTTTAATGTTTTAAAACAGTATTTATTTTTATTTCCAGCATTATGGCAGTTTATATAAATTCTATATGTGTATATATAATTTTTGTATATATACATGCATACACACATACATACATACACAAGACACATAGAGATGTGAATAGTGAATATTTTTATGAATAAATAGTTGAGATCTTAGAAATGTGATGGAAAATCCTCAAAAACCTAAAATGAAGAGCTGACTGCAAACTGGAGTGATGTGCAGTGAGCTGAAGTTGCAAGTGTGTTTGGGAGCTTGATAAGTCCCACCAATGGGTTTGAGCTTTTAAACCTTTGCCAGAGCTAAAAACCAGGCAAAGGGTCCAGTCGAGAGAGAGAGTTAGAAAACAGATTCCAAATAAAGCTGAGCCCCCACCCTCCCTCATAGGGCCTGTCCTCAGCAAAAGGAGAGATGGGAGAAAACCCAATCACCATCAAAGGGAGGTAACAGGGAGCTCGTCTGCAAGAGCGGAGGAGGAAGGCTGTCCAAACACCCATAACCTTGGTGCTGTACTTCATGCGGGTCTGAGACTGAAACATAAACTATCTGCACACCAAGTAATTAACATAACAACTTGTTACTGTTTTAAATAGCGTGTTCATGAAAAATAGATGAATAAGCAAAATAGAAACAGACTCATAGATACAGAGAACAGAATGATGGCTGCCAGAGGGGAGGGAGCTTGGGGGGCTGGGTGAAAAAGGTAAAGGGATTGAGGAGTACAAATTGGTGATTACAAAACAGTCATGGGGGGGTAAGTAAAACATAGGAACTATAGTTGATAATAGTATAATAACTATGCATGGTGCCATCTGGGTACAGGAAATATCAGGGGGACCACTTTGTAAAGTACATGATTGTGTAATCACTATTTTGTACACCTGAAACTAATACAAAATAATATTGAATATAAAATATAACTGAAAAATAAAATTTAAAAAAGTTAAATAAAAAATAGTGTTCATGAATGATCACCTGAAATAACATTTGAACAAAGATGTGAAAGAAGGGAGGACTGAAGCCCTGTGATACCTGGAGAAGAATGACAAAGGTAGGAGAACTAGGAACACAGTCCCCCGAGGGGGGGCGCCCAGGGCCTGCAGAGACTCAGGACCGTGTGCTCGCACACCTCCCAGTGAGCCCTCCTCTCCCCTCTCACAGTGCGCCGTCCCACCTTGCACTCTCGGATGTACACCAGGTCAGGGGTCCCTGGGACAGCAGTGCTGGGGGCCAAAGGAAACGTGGCAGCTGGTGACACCGGGCCAACAGACAGAACAGGCCTGGGAGGGACATCAGGCCTCAGGTTTGGGCTGAGTATTGTCGAATATTCGAGAGGCAATGTCTTCTCAAAGCGTGAGGCCCAGGCGAGCACTGATCTGAGCGTCTCCGCCAGGAAAGATGTTCTATTCAGAGGCCTGAAACGTAGAATAAGGTGTTCTATACACGTTTGGCAGGAGTTGTGTATTGGAGATATAGAGAAAATGTGGACAGAAAATATTTGAGTGGCCGAGACTTTCCCAAAATTGATTAAAGACATAAAGCCATAGGTTTAGGAAGATCAACATGTCTTGAACTGAATAAATAATAAGAAATGCCAAACTAGACACATAGTTAAAATAGCAGAAGAAAGACGCAGAGAAAAATCTTAATAATTTCAAATAGTCATTCACCTTGCTTCAAAACCAGCAAACAACTTCCATTACTTAACTCAATCTTGAGGTATACGATTTTTCTCAAACTAAATCAATCCTGCCTGCTTGAACTTGGGTTGATTTTTTGTTGTGGTTTGTCCGTTTGTTTGTTTTTGCTATGCTTATTACGTATATCTACTCAGTTCATAGACTTTTGAATGTCACGTGAATTATGAACTCAATCTTCTCATTTGTCTTCTCCCAGAGATCCCGGATCTCTGCCATCATCACGTAAAGTATCGCCATTGGTGTAAATTACCAGGTAGGCTCACCTCCACCTTGAGGCCTTCCCAGAGGCTGCCAGCCCAGTCTGTGCCACACACTGTACACTGCCTGGCATTGTCCTATTTGTGAATGTGCATCTGTCACCATGCTCAACTGCTGTTGTCTCTTAAAGGAAACGTACAACGATGTCGGTTTAAAGCTGTAGTTCTCTAATTCTTGAATCTAAGGGATTCTTAAAATTTGTGGGGAATATAGCATTCCCAGCTCCTGTTTTTTCTGAAAATACATGAAAAGCCATGATTTATTATATATGTCATTTCATAAGAGAAAGAACATTTTAACAATAAAAATCTATTAAGGACTTAATCTCATATAAATTTAATAAAGTTACCTTAACATAAAGCTCATAGCATTGTTCATATTCCCCTTCCTTTACTAAAAATAACTAATAAGTTCTTTGTCAATGGTAGCCTCAATTGCTTTAAGGCCAGAATGTAGAAATCACTGCTCTGCTGTTACATTGCTTCCCCAACTTCCTGCTGCTAGACTTTTGGCAGAGAAAAAATAAATTTCTGAATGATCAAGTTCAGCAATGGAATTTGAATTATCTTTATTTCCTCCCATTTTCTTATTCTCATCATGAATCTTAGCTCTCTTCCTCACCTCCCATCGTCTGTCCTGAATTTTTAACTGAAAGTTTTCTGGGCCTCCTTGTAGCAAGAGCAGATTTTATCTGCAGCTTCACGACACATATTTAAAGGTGACTGTCACAGTCTGACTTCTAACTGTCCTTCATTGTCTGTCACGTTGACCCTTATTTCTTTCTCTTTTTTGCTGTAACTCCAAATTTATTTATTATTTCTTAGCATGCTCTTTTCTCTAGTTTGGCCTGGTTTTTACTTCTGTGCCTTTCTCAGCTGTGCTTAGATTCTTACATAACTTTAATCACTATTTCTATCCGCAGTTCTTCTCATTTCCAAAAATATTTCCCCTGTGCACTTAGAATTTGATAGTTAACTTTTTTTATTAGCAAACCAATGTAATTAACTATAGGATATCTTTAACATACTTTTAAAAGATTTTTTATTTTTTTATTTATTTTTAGAGAGAGGGTAAGGGAGGGAGACAGAGAGGGAGAGAAACAGCAATGTATGGTTGCCCCTCACATGGCCTTCACGGGGACCTGGCCTGCAACCCAGGCATGTGCCCTGACTGTTTAACATACTTTTAAGTAAAAGAAAATTACTCATAAATCTTCCCCCCAAAGCTAACCACTGCTAACAGTTTCGTGTATTTCCTGTATTCCCTTAAGATCTTTTACTGGATGTTGACATCTTCCCTTCCCAATGAATATATATATTACGATTAAAAGACTACTCAGAGGTCCCAGATGGAAGTAATCAAAAGAGAGAACATATTTGCTTATAATACCCACCACTATTGGTCCATTACCATTGTTAGAAAATAAGATAATACAACCAGTTATGCTATATGAATTTTGAAGATGAAGAAACATCTGACTCAAGGTCCTTGACAACCCAAATGACCACTACTGTGATCTTGACAACTCTTTCTGGGGCCAGCAAAAGGAATGCTTTGATTTGACAGATGTCCTTGCAGTATCCCCAGCAAAAAATAGTTGTCTGTTGTTATTGTGTGCTGTACCAAGGTATCACCTATTACTGATTTCTGGGGCCGCAGCATATTTGACAACTTGCCTGCCTTCTTTTTAGAAACTCTTCATCCCAGAGGCTTCCTATGGGGGTCAGGTAACCACTTACTCATTCCCACTTAACTTTGCCACACACGTATCTTGCCAGCCCTGCTTATGGGACCAGTTGTCAATGCCATAACTCAAAGCTGGCTTTCTTGTTTGTGATTTTCCTAGAAATTGGACATAGAGAATGGTCACTTCAGAGAGGAGACCGAATAGTGAAGAAGACTGTAGGGTAGAGGTCTGTCTTTAGGGTTTTAATATTGGACCACACCCGGAGATAAGTAACAGCAAAAGATCTTGTGGTCTTCGAAAGCAAAATATTTCACTTTTCTATGCCTGATGACTTTCTGATACTAGTCCCAGTCTGGTCTACATAATGTCCTCCTCTTTTTCCCCGCCTTGAGTACCGATGCGTTGAACGGTGCTCACCTCTTTTTATTGTTGTTGAGTTACTTCCAGTGTGTTTTTGTTCTTTGCTGGGCGTGACTAAATGGCAACACAGGAAAACGGGTAAGAGATTAAGTCCAGATTGTAGAAAGATGAATGGAGCTCAAGAAAATGTCTCAAGTAGGAGGCATGGCATGAGGGGCAGCAGGGAGAGACGAAAAAGAAAAAGAACTGAAAGGAAGGAAACTCCCTACACAGACACACTTTGCCCCGGGCAGTAAGTTCAATAAGGGAAGACTTGCTTCCCCCAGACATGCAGTTTGGTTGAACACGAAGTACAAAGCTTTTTCTCCTTGTGATGGGCAGCATCGCAAAGCTCAGTCCAGTTCTTTCAGCCTTAGCTGACCTGTCACACACGGAATTGGGGGCCCCTTCTCGCTAACTTTCTGCTTTTCTGGTTCTTCTTACATTCCAATGGTTGCAGTTGACCACTGACCTCTGTCTCCTGGTCCTTCAAGCAAGAAAAATGGTGTATACTTACCTGGCAGGGGAGACGCCATGATCACGAAGGCGGCTTTTCCAGGGTGACACTCACCCACTACACTGTGGATGTGCTGACCCCTGCGATTTCCCCAAATGTGGGGAACTCGACTGCATGAGTTGTGGTAGTGGGGTTCTGCGTTCGTGCTCTCCCCTGAGAAAAAAAATAAAAATTGTGGATTTTCTTTCAGTTTTCCTATGCCTAGAGGGACAACCGGGGCCTGCCCTCAGGCTTAACATTTCAAAAACAGGAAACTCATCAAGTTCCTTTCCCTTCTTCCCGGTGTCCTCTCCCCTTTAGTTTCTGTCTGCTTTGTTTTCGCGCTCTTATGCCATCAGAGGTCTTATCAAGAGTTGATAGTTTTTACTCTTGCCTTTCCGAGCAGCACCACGGCAGTCTGCAAGAACAAGCCCCCTATGAAAGATGGTAAAAAGGGAGCCAAGAAGAAAGTGGTTGGTCTGTATTCTGAGAAAGATTGTCATGATGTAAAAGCACCAGCTGTGTGCTAATAAGAAGTATTGGAAAAACACTAGTCACAAGAACTCAAGGCACTAAAATCACATCTTATGTTCTCAAGGGCTGTGTGCTTGAAATGAGCCCAGTGGACTCGCAGAATGATGAAGTTACATTTAGAAAATCCAAGGTAGTTACCGAGGATGTTCAGAACCAAAGCTGCCAGACTGACTTCCATGGCATGGTCTTACCCATGACAAAATGTGCACCATGATCAAAAAGTGCCAGACCATGACTGAAGCTCATGTTAATGTCAAGACTACGGATGGTTATTTGCTTTGTTTGGTCTGTGCTGATTTTACGAAAAAGCTCCACAATGAGGTTCAAAAGTCCTCTTCTGTTCAGTATCAACAGGTCAGCCAAATCGGGAAGAAGATGAAAACCGCGACCCAAGAAATGCAGATAAATTACTTGAAAGAAGTGGCCAATACATAGATTACAAATAGCATTGCGAAAGGCATAGAAAAGTGTTGCCGATCTCTTGGTTCACTCCGTGATGTCTTCGTTAGGAAATTAAAATACTAAAAAAGCCCGAAAGCCCTTTGAATTGGAAAACTCCTGGAGCTTCATGGTGAAGGCAGCAGGTGCTAAAGTTGAAGAGCTGATGGAAATGAGTCCCCAGCCCAAGAATCTGCGTAAAATTCAGACATTTAATGGTGACAAATAAAAAAATCTTATTTGTGGAAAAAAAACCTGTTGATAGTTTTTATTAATTCCAAGAGGGTTGGCCTGTTAAGAGCTATTTGGCTCCAGTTGAAGCAGAATGCTCTGCAACTTTTATAGTCTCACCGTTCCAATGCTGAGTCTTTCCCTTTATTTTAACCTCAGCCAGATGAAGTGCCTCTTCAAATAATCCGTTTTAGAATATACATATATAATACATATATTCTAAAGACATATATACATATATACCTGTATATATACACATATATATTCTATGTGTGTGTGTGTGTGTATACACAATCACACGTGCCAGGAAGTGGCATTCTGTTTCTTTCCTACACAGAAAGCACCTTGTCTAGGCAAATATGTGTCCCAGCTGGCATTGAATGTTGCAGGGAGTCATCTTGGAGAGAGGCACCGAGATAGAACTTTCCATTTGATTCTAACAAAACCACACAATACAAAACAATCATTTCAAGCTACAAATAAGACAAACAGAATTGACTAAATTGACTACTACATTTTAACACTATGAACATGGAAACTTCACAAACCCTTTGGCTGTCTAGATCGAGGACTTTCCAGTAAAGAAGGAGGAAAAAATATCAAAATATAAAACCAAATTGAAACTTGTATTAATCAGGACTCAAGAGAAAAACACAAATAAACACTGAATACAAGAAAATTAATAAAGAAATTCTTTTTTTAAAGGTGTGGGCAGAGCGTACAGAAACCAGGGGAAGATGATGCAGATCTCCAGGGTTAGCATCCTCTGGGAGCTGTTTGTACCTCGAGTTTGAAGGGTCAAGCTCACAGAACAGTTCTTGGAATACACAGAGGGGAGCTATGGAGGTAGTGTGCCAAGTCTCAACAACAAGCTGCAACCAATGAAGGGAGGAAAAGAAACATTCCAATAGCATTCTCCCCTTGCAGGTGCTCCCATTGGCTGAACCCAACTGGAAGCCAGAATTTGCTCTAGCCTGTTGCTGGGGTTCAGACAAAGTAGCTTCATGGGGCACACTGTAACATCACACAGAGTGATTTAGAGGGGCAACCAGAAAAACACCTCAGTGCAGAATTTATGAACAAATTTATTGCAGATGAAGATGAAACAAACTTCATCCTAAGGCAAAAATGAACTGCACACATCCAAAAAGTATTTACCTTGTGAACTAATAGAGCATTTTAAAATATCTTTGGCATTCCCAGAGGATATGGAAAGGAAAACTCTATATGAAACAGAAGCAGAAAACTTATACAGAGAGAACAGATTAAGACCTAAGTAGAACCAAATAAAATAATAATTTTTAAAAAAGGTGTAGAAACAAAAACAGTAACAAGAAAATTGATGTGTTAGAAAATCAAATGGGTTTTACTCAATGCAAGAACTTTAGCTGATATTGAAAACTTCCAACACAAAAATTATGTATTAACATTATATAAATCAAAGATAACCAATAAAATTCATAGTCAAGGCCACACTTAAAATTAAAAGTCCTTGGGGCCCCAAGAAAGAGGAAACTTAAACAGTGAGTGGGAAGTAAACAAACATCCCACAGAGCATGTGGATTTAATACATGTCTAAGTGGCTGGATTTTTAAATGAAACTGGGCTTCCGCCTAAAGAAGAGAACCTACGTGAACCATCTTGTCCATTCCAACAGGAAGAGATTCTGCCCCCTGGCCTCCAATGGCGTCGCATCTCCGTGGGGCACCGGAAGAAGAACTGCAATCTGAGGGAGATGAAAAACACAGGCTTGTGGATGTGAGGTCTGCGTGGACGCAGTTACCCAGTGCACACAGGGAAGCTCAGAGCAAAGACATTTATTTACCTAAAAACTGGAAAGAAACTCCCACCACTTAGGTCATTCGGCCCCCAACAGGAAAATAACTCTCATCCACAATGAGCTCATTTGTACAAATTTCAGCATACACAAGGGAAATAAATTGTCAAAATCAGAACTGGCAGCTCCAAAAATGGCAAAATTCACAACCCATCAAAATTTTCAAACAAACCTGGATGAGATATTGTAAAAACAGTTTTAAAATACTCAGAGATAAAAATAGTATAACAAAAATTCAAGAAAAAACAAAATGAGACATAAAATAATGTATTCTGTTAACATTCAAAACTCCAGTGTTTATCTAAGCTGTTATGTTGGACTGTGCTGAAGAGAAAATCGATAAAATGATAGACAAGGATAAAGAGAGAGCTGAGACCGAAGCACAGCCAGATAAAAGGGTGGGGATCTGAGAGATGAGATAGAAAGAATAAGATATTCCAACTTGTATTACTGCAGTTCTCGGAGCGATTCCAGAAATGACGGAAAAAACAAGATGTGAAGAGATGATTTTGGAGAGTTTTCCAGATTTGAAGAAAGCATGGATACTCAGATTAAAAACACTTGTCAAATCCTGAGTAAGATAAATTAAAAATAAAGCCACATGTAGAATAGCATATCATAAGGAAACTGCACATCATCAGAGATAACAAGAGGCTAATACCAACTTAGAGAATACAGACCACTTCCAAGTAATAATTACCAGATTGTCAGCAGACATCTCGTGAGAAATGATACGTGCCAACCCCAAATGGAGTAATATCTCCTAATTGCTGAGGAAAAGTAATGTCATTTTTATAACCTGTCCTCAACTATCACTTAAAAGTAAGGATAAAATAAACATACTTTTAGATACATACACCCTGTAAGAGACTTGATACTTACAGAAACTACAGTATCAGAAGAAAGTGCTTTACCAGAATGGAAATCAAATCTCTAAGGAAGGAGTTCAGACCTAAGGTCCTCATCTTCTCTGGACAGAAGATATGATGTATCTTAATATTAAATTTTGTTAATACATATGTGCACATAACAATGTAACATAATCTTTAAAACAGTGGTTCTCAGCTGAAAGTAAGTTTCTCTTCTCTGGAACATTCGGCGGTGATGGGAGAAGGTTTTGGTTGCCATAGACCAGAGAGGGTGCGCTGCTGTCATCTAATGAGTGGTGATCAGCACGCTCTTAAAGAAGTACCCTACAGCGAACAGGACAGCACTGATGACCAAGAATTGTCTAGCCTGAAAGGTCATTTGTGCCACTGTTAAGAAACTGTAATTAAAAAAAATAAAGCAGAAAGTATAACTTTGAAGCCAGCAAAGGAAAACATGAAATAAGGATGCTAGCCAAGGAAGAAATGAATCCAAAGAAGACTTCTTTGCATATGATAAAGAAATAAGATGATATAAGTGTAATAATCACCAATATAAGCAAAATGAGCATATTTCAAAGGAATGCATTCTCAACTTGAACAGAAAAATAAAATTCAGCTATTTACAAACCCACACCTACCACTTAACAGCACAGGAAGTTTTGAAAAAGAGAAATGGAAATGACAGTAAGCAAGAGAAAGATAATATGACCAATAATATTACCATCAGTGAAAACAGAATTCAAAGTTACAACCATTTTTATGTACAAATATGGACATTACCTGATGATATGATTATTGTGAACTCAAAGCATGTTATAACATGTCTATTATAGCAATATAAACTCAATATATAAAGAAAATACATTAAACGGTTTTCAAAAGAACTCGTAAATCCAGCAGATAAAACAAGAGTAAAACTGGGGATAATTTGTACAATATGCTTAAAAGGCTTGATCTTATATAAAAAGAGAGGAGTAAATATTAAACTGTCCTCTAGTCCCATCGCCATGACAGAAATATGGAGTATTTCACAAGCGTGCCTGGCTCTGCCCTAGGTGAAAAAGACCCGTAACTTTCTGCTTTGCAGCTGGCAAGGTTTTTCATGTTTGACCAAGTATAAGAACACTGACAGAGCCTACACGTCCGAATACAGTTTTTCCACTCCGGTGTACGGAAGGTATGAGAAAGGTACACCCACTTATCACAATTCTTAAGGTCTGTATCAGAGCCCCATGTCTCTCTAGAACAACAACAAAATGCAGCCTGACTTTCTGGATCTCAGCCCGGGGGAGGCAAGGGCTGCCCGCTGGATTCCGAACCTCGCCCTGGACACACGTCTACCACCCATGCTTTCTTTACGGTTCTCTTTCACTCTCACAACTTAACTCTACGTGACTTCCTTTTACTATTAGCAATTCTTTATATTAAAATTGTTCTGTTCAGAGCACTCTATAGTTTCTGCCTCCTGACTTGATCCCAGGTAACACAGACATGTTAGTCAGCAGACCACTTATGACCTGGGCCTTCATTTACCATTGCGGAAAGAAGGAGGAAGGGAGGAAGAGACATTAATGACAACAAAGCTAAGCTGGCATCGTAATGCCAGGCTCCTGATGGATGTCAGCTCACAGTGCCCTACCAGGTCTACATTATTAACACTGTGTGACAGATGAAGGAACTCGCTCAGATTCCCGCAGCCAACGGTGGCAGGAGTGACACGTGGACCCTAGTGTTTCCAGCTGCTGAGGGAAAGGGGAAACACTAGGGAAGTAGAACGGGGACTAAATGGCAATGGAGAAAAATATAATAAAGATTAAATTTAAAAATTTACATGATGTCTTAGACTGAAAAATAAAGTTTTCTTTTTAAATATAAAGTGTTCCTTGTTATATTATAATATCCCATTCTTAAATTATCCCAAATTGTAATACATGAATTATTGGCTTAGTATGCTCAGTTTACTGTAACAAAATACCGCAGACTGGTTGGCTTAAACAACAAAAATCTATTTCTTGCAGTTCTGCAGACCGGAAAGTCCCACAGCAATGTGCCCGCCCACTCAGCCCCTGGTGAGAGCCTTTTCCCCGTCCTGTGGAGAGCTGCCTGCTCCCGGGTCCTCTCACGATGGAGAGAGCAAGCTCTGGTCTCGCCGCTGCTTCTTATAAGGGCACTCATTTCATCACAGGGGCTCCACCCTCAGGGCCTCATCTAAACCCAATGACATCCCAGAGGTCCCACCTCCGAAGGCCATCATGTTGAGGATAAGGTTTGAACTTAATAATTGGGAGGGGACACAAATATTTGGTCCATAACATCACGGGAGGATTAGACACTTGTCTGTCATTTATGTAGTAGTCCCGTTTTTATATGAAGTGATTTTAACCTGGTAGTACTACAGGAGACAACCAAAGGTCGTCTAAATCATTGCCTAACCTTTAAGTTCAGTAGACAAATAGTTCTATAAAGAATTGAGAGCAAAAAATTGTTCCTCCAATAAAAACTGTAGTCAGTATTTCTAAGATATGCATCTAAGTGCTCAGTTAGCAGTTAAAAATCCTTATAGTCTTACCATTCTTTGTATGATGCCCACGGAAAATATCTTAAGTATCCAAAGTAACATTTACATGGTATATTATAGTCAAACTTAATGTTCCATATCTGTAAAATGTCTTTAGTGATTATTATCTTTTAATACTCAAGCTGATATTCTAATTACAGAAAATAGCATTTTAATCTAGATTATCATTCAAAAGCAGCAATAAATTAATTTGTTAGGCATAGCTAGAATGAGAAAAAATGTTAAATGAAAAGAAAAGTTTATAAAAAGTCTCAGATTCCCTGAAATTTATTTCTGTGAAAGTGAAATCAATTAATAATAAATGATACTAACCGATTATATATACGCAGCTCTGCCAACTCCTTTCTCAGGTGTACTTCATAATGGGAGCTTGGACAGATTTTTAAAACCTCTTTACACTTGTGTTCTTACCAATAAAATGAGCATAACAAAAACTCCCTTGAAGATTGTTGGGGGGATAAGTGATTATAGAAACGCACATGTGGAAAGTGTCACAAAACGTCTCTCCTCTGTCCCCTTTCTCGGGACACCGGGGGAGGATGTTCTCCTCTTGATCAAGGAAAGGAAGTCATGGAATTCAAGGAACCGGAGATCTAGCAGAGGAATCCCGGGGAATCGCGCCCCCTGCCGCCTGGGGATGGTGAGAAGAGTCCCAGGGTAACGACTGGATTACAGTGGGAAGATGGAGGGCTGGAGGGAAGGTATCAGTAACGAAACCAAATCTGGATACATAGGAAAGTAAAGAAAAGTCATAGCTATTAACTCCAAGGTTGCTCAACACTGGGTGACTAAGGAGAATGAAATGAAAGTAAGTCGCCTGACTCAGCAGGGAAGAGCATACACAGTGTAAACACGGTGTTGTGCTAACCAAATACGCTGGGATGATAAAAGAAGGGCTGTAAAGGGTCCAAATCCTCATCTCCCACGAACAGGAAACTAAGAGATAATACATAAAATGTTAAAAAAAAAAACAAGAAATGGAAGAATAGTCATGCTTTTTGATAATGATATATACTGGAAGAAATAGCTAAAAGTCAAATCATTCTAAAATGTGTGAAGCAACAAGACAACAGCAGCTACTGCCCCACCCATTCCCATCCCCAAAGTCTCCTTCCAAAGGAAACCACTTCCACTCTATTAGTGGTTTTTTCTCGTATTTACCACCATACTGATCAAAGTTCAGATTAAATTTGTAAAGAAACAGACTAGGTTTATCCACCTCTCACAGGGTCTTCTGGTCCACGGTAAGCAGCTACTCCTGCTTTTGTGGTGTTGTCACGGTGATACGAGGCAAGCATCTGTCAGGTTGCAGACCCGGGGGTATAACACAGATGCACTTGGTGCTTTCCCTCCCTCTGCAGCAGTCGCAGAGAGAGCATTAGAAGAAAAGTCAAGGGAGAGGGGAAAGACGAGCTGAAGAGTCTGGACATTCTTTCAACTTAAAAAAAGATCAGTAATCTAGAATTGCTCTCTTCAAAGAAAAGAAATTCCTTTTGGTAACACCTGCAGTATTTCAAATATGTCAGAAAATGCTTAACACTAACATAGTACTTCAAATTGGCCAAGCAGTATCCAAGAAAACATAGTAATTCAACAAATACTAACAACACTAGGTGGTAAATATACTACCTTTATACCCCATTTTACAGAGGAGAAAACTAAGACACAGAGAAATGAAGTGATTTGTCTGACCTTTCACAACCAGTAAACAAAGAGCCAGGTCTGGAATCCACCCACTGGCTCTGAGATCCCACTCTTCACGACCAGTCCATGAAACGAGGTCCAGAGAGACCCCTCTCTGAGACACTGATAGAAAGCTGGGCAGGGGAAGATGGGTGTGGACTCTGCATATCAGGTATACTTGTCTCTGTTGGAGGTGCTGTTTGGTAGACGGAGGAGGTGAGTGAGAATGAGCTGGTTCATATCAGATGTGTACACGAGGTCACTGCTGTGCCGAGAGCCTGCCCTGGACCCAAAGTTACATATGAAAGCTACACAACCAGACCTTGCAATATAACTCTTCCCGTAAGCTGAAATGCAAGATTCCCACAATGGGGATGTTCTGTGCCCGAAAGGGGAAAGGAAACGACATCACAACCAGGGCTTGGAAGTGACTTATTTTCGGCTCAAGGATAGGAAAACTGAATCTAGAGGGCTGCCAAAGCAGAGAGTGTTCTAGAGTCAACCAGGAGCGACCATGGCAAACGTGTCTCTGCTCACGAAAAGTGAGATGAAGAGGACAACAGACAAAACCCTGCACCGTAAGTGCTCTGAAAATAAGATAGGGTTCAACTGTGATGAGCTTTTAGGGTGTTTAAAAAAATAAAAAGATGAAACCTCTTTCCAAGAACTTAGTGATTAAAAGCCCTGGCTGGTGTAGCTCAGTGGATTGAGTGCGGGCTGGGAACCAGAGGGCCCCGGTTCGATTCCCAGTCGGGGCACATGCCTGGGTTGCGGGCCAGGTCCCCAGTGAGGATCCTGTGAGAGGCAACCATACATTGCTCTTTCTCCCTCCTTTCTCCTTTCTCTGAAAATAAACAAATAAAATCTTTAAAAAAAAAGAACTTAGTGATTAAGAGCCAGCGCAGGCAGGCCTTCTGCAAGTCTGCTCAGATGTTCACAGTACCCGTAAAGCTGTTCCAAATGCACCCCTAATCCTCACCTGAGAAGGTTCAGGCATGTTCCAAAATTCCCTGGAGTGTAACATAATGGGCACCTTTGGAATACAACCAGGGTGTTTAGTATCTCATTGCAGAGCAGGTTAACCTACTGCTATCACCCACCTGTGCCCAGGCACTTGGCTGCCAGCAGAGCTCCCTGGAGCTCCGCCAAATCCCATTCTTTGCTGAAGGTGTTTCAGCTTTCAAGAAAGAGATAAGCATTAACCCTTGGCTTAGTGACTAAACACATCTAATATTTTCCAGAATAAAATATAAGTTACACAACAATGGCTTTTGCTAGTTGCTAACCCTAATGCCAGCTAGGAAGGTTGATTTGGTTGCAGGCACACACGGGTCCCACCTCCGGGTCGCCTAGGTCAATCACAGTGACTTCTCCACTGTGCAGCATAGTCGCTCCAGGGTCAGCCTTGGAATCCTGCACTGCACAGTGTTGGAGGCAGGCAGGCCCTGCCTCTGTCCAGTGAGGGAAAGCTCCTTGACTTTCAAACTGACATCTTTAGGGGTTACTGCTTGATAAGAGCTCTTTATATTAGAGGAACCGGGGGAATCTAATGAGGCCTGTGTCCTCCAGAACCCGTTTCAGTGGGTAATAACAAAGGGGCAAGAGATGATGTAAGCATCCCGCCAGGTCTCTGTAAAGACAGAGGCCTAAGGAACGCACTCTGAGGTGTAGATGTGATCAAAGGAACAGCAAACTATTATGGCATCCCAACATGAGTGTTTTAAGCTGCGAGACATTTTTCAAATTCCATCACTAAGTTATAAAACACAGTTTTTGGCTGCTTTGAATAATTAAGAGGGTGTTTTTCCTGAAAGTCCCCATGTGTCTGTATAAAAACATCTGTCCAACATCTGCCAAGAGTAAGAAAGCACACACTGAGGAAAATTGCTTTTGTTCATGAACAGCAAACCTTCAGTGACAGTCAACAAAACTTTTTTTAAAAGGCTTCTATTTTGTTGAAATTATGTTTTTGATTTCTGGCATTACAAAAGGAATATTTAATATGTAAATTGATTCACAGTGGTCCTCTTAACCGAGGCCAGCTTGCAGATGAGCACTGGACGTCATTTGTTCGCATATTGCTCTTGTTCCCTTTCCCCAGTCCCCTCCATAGGCACCCTCACAGCATGAAAACACATTCTACTATCTGCTCAGTGTCATTAAGGTGCAAAGAAATGAAACGAATTCACAATTTACAGCTCCCTGGGGAAATGCTTCCAACATTCCATAGAAGAGACATCAAACTTTTAATCTATAAAAATGAAAAAAAAAGTACAAATCCTATGGCCTGGCAAATTGGTTTCTTGTTATCCACCTGAATTAGTTAACATTGCAGAAAAGCAGAGAGGCAGAACCACTGAGAAATTTATATATATTTCATATATATATTTTCTATACATATGAATAATTACAATTAGGGTAGAAGGTTGCACAGTCTATGTGTAGCTATTGTTTCTGTGTCTGGTGCCGAAGCCTGGAATCTACAAGGGAAGGCGATTGGGAAGGGAAAATGGAAGTAACATGAGGAGAGGAAGGATGAACTTGAACCTGGGAGGCTGAGCCTGATGCCACCAGGAAGGAAATGAGAATCTGCGTTAGTCTCTCATCCCCGCCATACTTCTCAATCGAATGATCGGAGTGTCCTGCAGAAGCTGGCTCTTGTCATCATGGAACTAAACATGTTTTGACGGAAGTAGGAGAAGCTGCAGCAGGACAGTGGCCTGGAGCTGGCCTCGCCGTGGCCCCGGTTCTGCCCCATGGACTCCCAGGCGCCCATAGACAAGCTGTATGAAAAGCATATGGCTCCTGCTGGCGTTCACCCTCCAAATCCCACACAAAATAATGTCTCGTGGAGCCCACACTATGTAGGAACTATGTACAAAAGGGAATTCCAGAAACATACTTTCAGCTTAGCAAAGGTGAAAACAGGCAGACCCGTCACACCACCCTAAGAAATGCACCCTTACACAGAATATGCATGTCACATTGTACTTATTGAATTCAGAAATACTTTTAAGTCTCTTATGCACAAGCTACGTCCATGTAAGACACACTTCCAAATTCCAACAAGTGAGACTGAGACACACACTGACATGGAAACAGTTCTGAATCCTGGTGTTAAATATAAAAAGCAGGAGTTGTTTGTGCAGTGTGGTGGTATGTTTTTAAATCACATGACACAAAATACTATTAAATAGTCCCATGGGTACATTTGTTCATTTATTCAACACACACTTATTACCTACTATGTGTCAGGCACTTTTCTAAGCACACAGGATATAACAATTAAATAAAAAAAGTCCTCGGCACTCAGGGAACTTATATCTAGTTGAGGAGACAAACAATAAAAAGTAAATAAATAAGAAAGATCTATCATGGCTTAGATGGTGATAAGTGCTACAGAGGCAAAGAAAACTGGCAAAAAGAATAATGAATATTTGGGGTAATTGAAACTTTAATTGAGGAGGCTTTTCTAAGAAGATGGTATTTAAGTAAAGGTTTGAAGGAAATGAGAGAGCGAGCCATGTGGATATCTGGGAAGAATGTTCTAGGAAGAGAAACTAGCAAGGACCCTACTGGGGCTTAGCAAGGAGAATAGCAAGGAGATCAGCATGGAGAGGAATAAACAAGGAGGAGTCCCGTAAGCTATAAATCAGGCCAAGGTCAAGTAGAACCTTGTAGGCCATAATACAGACTTTGGATTTTACTGAGAGAGATGGAGGTCTTGGGAGGGTTTCAGGCAGGGACTCTATATATTAAAATATATCATGCCGGCTGCCATATTAAAACTAGAGAGTAGAGAGATCAGAACGAAAACAGGCACCCGTTAGGTGGCTACTACAATAATCCAGGCAAGGGGTGGGGTGCCTTGGACCGGGGTGGTAATGAGAAGTCGTTGGGTTCTGAATCCATTTTAAAGGTAGAGCCGAGAGAGTTCTCTGACACACTGGATGTGGACCGTCCGAGAAAGAGGCATCCAGGAAGATTCTAAGCAAAGTTTGTGTTTTCCTGAGCAACTGAGGCAGGAGAAGCCACGAGAGGAACAGATTCTGAGGAGAGGAGTTTTGGACTGCTTAAATCTGAGACACCCATTAGACATCCTTATGAAGATGTCAACGGTTTATTGACTTTTCGAAGCCAAAACCTTCTTGCACCCGTTTTAAAGAGAGATCTGGCTCCTGGTCGTGCTCACCTCTGACAGACACCACTAAAAACGCAACTGGCTTACGTGTAACCCCCGAAGTTCAAAAAGTACCTCCCAGGCACCAAATTTGTACTTAGAAATAAGGTAATATGGCTGGTTTCAGCTCACAATCATCAAGCTCCTACCACCCATACCAGAAAGCAAATTCTACTCACCATTTCATCACATACACAGACACTGGGGAGAAATGAGGTGGAATTCAGTTCATAATCTACTTGAATTAAACCTTTACTTTTCTTGTTAAAGATAACCAGTTGTCTGTCTAAATTTTTCAAATATTTTAATGTATTGGTGCAGCTCACTTTTTGTTTTGTTTATTAAACTTATATGGCTGAAAATGATCTGTCAGCCCTATGTCGTCATTATTCTTTCGTTTCACAACAATCCTCTGGGTCTGTGAACTGCAGTTTCCTGAGATACACTTACTGAAACTCGCTATAGAGACTGAATAAGGTTTTAAACCTCTAATCGGGCAAATCTAATAGAGACAGTGTTAAGCTCAAATATCCTATGTTTAAGTTCTTAAAATACAGATATTCCAGATACAGCCCTGGCTGGTGTAGCTCAGTGGATTGAGTGCGGGCTGGGAACCAAAGGGTCGGCGGTACGATTCCCAGTCAGGGCACATGCCTGGGTTGCGGGCCAGGTCCCCGGTGGGGGCCATGTGAGAGGCAACCACACATTGATATTTCTCTCCCTCTCTTTCTCCCTCCTTTCCCTTCTGTCTGAAAATAAATAAATAAAATCTTTAAAAAAAATAAAATACAGATATTCCAGATACAGATGAATGGTATGAATAGCAAAACCCCTTTTAAAAATCAGACATTTCATTATTATTTTTGTTTTCTACTATCAATGGCTTAAAATTAATTCATAAGAAGGCAATTTTTCTATTAATTGAAAGAATCAGCCTGTCTTGTTTCTCTTTTCTTTGGTTCCCGATATGAGGGACTGTGAGGCTGACTAAATCATTAGATATTCTACAAGCAATTCTCCTGCGACAGCTTTTCAAGAAGAATTAGGAAGCTTGAATATTAAATGCCAACAATCCATGACTAGGATAAGGTCAGTTTCAAGGATAAAGATATTTTTGAATTGAGTGGTTTGTTACACTTCCATAAAAAACAATTTCAAAAATAAGGCTTTGTTATTGTGTTTCTAATTTATGAAGAAAGTCATTGTCTCCCAGTAACTTTATTTAAAAACAGAAAAGGTGTGTACATCCTCATTCTCTCTCTCTCTCTGTCTGCCTGTCTCTCTCTCTCTCTCTCTCACACACACACACACACCACTGAATGGAATACCAATGGCTTTTTCATTCAGGTAAAACACAAATTTTTACAGCGAACACATGCACAGCTGGCCTGTTGACAGTGTCCTGAGGCCTTCTCTTCTGGAAACAATATCTACTTTTTCATTTGCATTGATTTGCTCTTTAAAACTGTCACCATCAATGGCCAAGTCTTTGTGTGAATATGATTAAGTCACACTAAATACTATATTTTGACTAATAAGCCAAACTAACTGGACAACATTTCTTTTGAACTACTAAAATTACACAATAGCCAGAGGGGAGGGGAAGGGGACTATGGGGAGAAGGGTTCACAGGAACCACTATAGAGGACACATGGACAGAACCAAGGGGGAGGGTGGAAGCAGGGGAGGGAGGTGGGTTTGGAGGAGTGGGGGAGGGGAAGGGAGAGGATGCAAACAATTGTAATTGAACAACAATAAAGCAATTAAAATTAAAAAAAATTACACATATGTCTGAGAGTGATAGATTAACTATTTTTTATTTACTGATTTCTATGCACTTATTATTGAAGCCCCTAAGATATGAATAGTCCCCTAACATTTAAGAGTTATTTGGAGGGTGCCCGTTTTTTTCTCTTTACAGAGTCTCTTTACACATCCACATTTTGGTTTCAATCACTATTTAATTATAGTCTGTTTCTCCAGCTTCAAACGCATATATCTAGCTACGTGCTGTTGAATGTCCTGTAATCAATGTGGTCTTGCCATGTCCCAAACTAATTACAAGAGCCCCCAGTGAAAATGTTGCCCTTATGACTACATTACTGATCTCTGTTTGTGGCCATGCCATTCACACCGGATCGAACTCGCTGAGTCATCCTCCATGCCTTTCTTACCATTGCTTTCCGCATAAAATCTGTTAAGATCTGCTAGGTGTTACATCAATCATTTCCTTGATTCCTCTCTTCCCTTTACCCGCACATCCAATAGACCTCAGAGGTTTTCTAATTTAAATTCCTAAACCCTTCTCAAGTCTTTCCTTTCTCTCCAAGCCTAGTAAAACCGTGTTCAAAGACAGCCTCGCACTGCCTGTGTCTCAGTCTGGACTTCGAACTGCTCTCCCAACTCACGCCACCCCCTCTTCAAATGGGTCACTCTTCAGTGACACCTCACACTATCGAAAAAATGAAATCTTTTTAGGGTAGTGTGTCATGTTCTCCATTATATTATCCAGTGGCTTCTAAACTTTTTAGAGATAAGAACCCACATTTATATTAAGACTCAGAACACACATATATTTAAATAACTGAAATGGCTTACCTTTGTTATGCAAGATATTGATATCTATTCTACTCTGTTTTATTTTTGTCAGCCCACATGGATTTGAAAGGCACAGGTCTCATGTCAGCCTATCCCTAAAGTCTCATTTTGTCACTTCCTGACACACACGTGACACTAAAGCGATGTGCTGACTGCACGTATGAACACATGCACAAGGACACTGGCCATTAAAACCTCTGGTCATTAAGGGATGTTCAGAAAGGTGCAACCATTGAAGATGCTGAACTTTTATTGTTTTGAAAAGACTTAGATTTTGGGAAATAGAAAGAAAGAATAAAGACCTGCCAGGTATACTAAATAAATGTAAAACTCACAACCAGACTGTGTATCAATTATCATTAGCCATGTAAGAAATCACTCTAAAGCAGCTAAAACCAACGTGATTTATATTTCTCACGAATCCGTGAGCTGGCCGGCTGGTTCTGCTCTTTTCACCCAGACTCACTCACGTGGCTGCGTTCAGCCAGTGGGCCAGCAGAAATGAAAACCTCAAGACGGCTCGCCTCCCATGTCTGGAGGTTAGTGCCAACTCTTGGCTGGGTGCCTCGACTCCTCTCCATATAGCCTCTCACCTTCCAGCAAGCTAGACTGGCTTCTCACACGAAGTTCCAGGGGAGCATCCAGGAGGGCCAGGGCGAAGCTGCAGGACCCGTCAAGTCCTGAGCTCTGCCTTCAATATGTAGTCACGTTCATCGAAGCAAATCATAAAACCAGTGCAAATTCAAGGAGTGGAAAATACAATCTAACCCAGACCCCTTAGTAATCAACTTTACAGTCCTCCTAGACCTATTGATTATCCCTTTCTTTAGCCAGGTATCCTCTTTTTCCCCTCTGTTCTTTCCACTTGGCACCTGTAACCTAAGAATGAAGGGCAGGCTAAGTTCTTGAATATGAAGAGACACACAGAAAGGTAAGGAGGCTTTTTGAATGGCCATCTGCTGGAATATGGTTTAGATAGAGATGTTTCACGCTGGATTCGACCCCCCTAATTTGGGTGGCGCATACCTGAGCTCCAACGCTGTACCCCACTATAGATTGTTTGGCGGATACACCCCCAGAGAAGGGTAGACCTTGAGCACGGAGGCAAACACTTCTTCTTTGGAAGTGTTTACCCCTGATTACTCTTTCTTCATTAGACCTCCCTCATTCACACTGACCCACCCGATCCTGTCCTATGTTCACAGAGACCACTAGTTGAGCTCACTTCCTGTGTTAGTGTCTGTCTTAGGTCAGCCTCTAGCAAATACAGCACTCACAATGCAGCCAAGGAAAGTTTGTCCATAGCCTGATGAAGCCAGTGTTTCAGCATTTGCTAATTTTGCCTATAGCTGTGATTAAAAAAAGAAAGAAGACAGATTTGGCATAGATGTCTGAACACCAGGGACAGGACATAAGCAACATATTTATGCTTACAAAGCACCTTCACAATGATCTGCAGGTTATTTAATACCCCGTGTTTCCATTCAAGTCTGTCTCAGTTGCTGAAAATGCTAGATTCTCTGTTACAGAATCATATCAGAGATACCCAGGTCCAGTATTAAATTTTCCCTTTAAATTAGGTCAACTACCAATTTAAGATGCTAAACTCTAAATAAAATATGCATTACCCTTTTATTTAAGCAATGAGTAAGGAAGCAATTTAAGAATTTAATACAAGTTTGAATCAGACAGCCTTTATGAATTTAGTTTTCATTTATTCAATAAATATCCGTTGATTCTTCATGTGCAAAATAGCATGTAGTGAACACGTATTCTGTGCCAGGCACTGTTCGGAGTGTTAAAGAAATAACATTGCATCAAACAAAGTTCCTTCTTCCCAGAGCTGACAACCTATGAGAAAGACAGCGTGAAGATATAAAAACTCACCAGTCTCTTGGGTTCCTGTCTCGCTGCACTTTCAGAGACTAGCTAGAGAATGACAAGTGCTGTAAGAGGAAGTAAAATATGCTTTGGGGCTTTAAAAAAGCAGTGTTGGTTTTGTTTTTTTTTTCCAAGAGAAAATGGTTCAAGCCTTTGAACTGGATTTAAAGAATAGCTAATACTCACACCTGCAAATGAGGTGGGAACGGCTTCCAGGAAAAGAGAAGGAGCAAAGATGAAGCATTAAAGAGTTGAACTCATGATTCCATGTGGCTCACAGGTGGTTTCCAAGTGAGAGTAGTACAGAGGAAGGTTAGGAAGGTAAGTGGTGGCCCAGGGCCAATTTCAACTTTGAGGCCTCAAACACTGAAAAGGGAATGAGTCCCCACCCGCCATGAAACAGATCTTTAAAAACACTACAAAAATGAAAGTGCACACTTTCCCCCACAAAACTCTGATTGTTTTTCCATGATGGCTTCTGTAATAAAGACTCTGATTCTATTTTTGGTGCCTGGTTGTAGGCATCTTTTAAGTCTCACCCCTTCCTCTTCCCTTCTGCTCTTGATCTGGGTAAGCTGATAAGAAAGCCCAGGTTCTCCCTCCTTTAGCATCAGTGGGAATGTTCAAACCATACAGGAAGCCGAGTCCTGGCCCACTTCCTAACTGCCACAGAGACCCCAAGCAAATCTTCTTTCCCTGCTCTTTTAAGTTCACACCTGCCTGTAAAGTTAGCAATAAATCTCTTCATACAACTGGGATATGTGAGTATCATCATCAGTCCTGACATCAAATCAGTATTTTGGATGGTGCCCATCCTGTACCTATAGGGGGGGCTACAGTGAGAATTTTGATGCCCTTTTTAAAAAGCTAATATTTTTTGCCCTGGCTGGTGTGGCTCAGTGGTTTGGACACCAGCCTGGGAAGCAAAAGTTTGCTGGTTCAATTCCCCATCAGGACAGGTGCCTGGCTTGCAGGCTGGGTCCCTGGTTGGGGGCCTGCGAGAGGCAACTGATTCATGTTTCTCTCTGTCTTTCTCCCTCCATTCCCCTCTGTCTAAAAACAAATAAAAATAAAATCTTTAAAAAATAAAAAGGTAATATTTTTCAAAACAGTTCAAGACCTCTGCTCTGTTCTGGCAATTGGGAAACTCAAAAATCTGAGTCCACATCATAGAAGGTTTTAAGGTGCTATGGCCATCAGCATTTTAAAACTATTTTCTCTGTAGCTAAAGAGTCCATGTTTCTTGAAGTTAGGTAAAATAATTGAAAATTGCATCTTCTCTAAATACACAACAAACATTTAATGGAAGAATATCTTAGCAATACTTGTTGAAAGCCAGCAGATATTTTGATAAAAGTAAATCTGAAAAAATATAGTTATAGTAGAGACATGCATTTCACCAAAAATGAATACTTTGAGAAGTTGAGCAAATTTTCACTTACTGAAGCACCTATCACTTGCAGCATACTCTGTTTGTCCCTGGAGGGGAACTTTTTTCCCTCTGCAGTTACTTTCTATGCATACCTAACACATGCATTCAAACAGGTGCACCGCAGGTGGTTAATTTGCCTCCCAAAGTTAAAATAAATGGATAAATGATGAAAATGAACTAATTAGCTCATAATGAGCCACTTATATGTAAGCCATTCAGGGGGTATCAGGCTCTATTCTGGAATGAATTTCATGTACAAGTCATTCCTTGCCGAAAACAAACTGCATTAAAATTTCTAAAAGCTGATATTTCTAGATGATGAATAGCATTTTTCTAAGCTAACAAATAAAAGCTATTATGTGATTCTCATAACTAACTGTATTTGACAGTCATATTGAGAGTATTTTATCATTGATGATATGTTACATCTTTTGAGAATTTCCTGGTTCTATGGAATCAACCAATATCACCTTTGAAAATATGAAATATTTTTGAATTATTTTCTAATAGTGCAAACTGGGAAATAAAGTGCTATCATTTATAAACATTTTGTCAGAGAAAGGTTTTCAATTACTATTGGAAAGAAAGGACATAATCAAGCTAGACAATGGAACAAGATGAATGCAGGAACTAATCAAGATATCAGATGTAAATTGATGGTTGCCAGATTGGAGGGCGTTTAGGGGGATGGATGAAAAAGGTAAAAGGATTAAAAAGTACAAATTGCCAGTTATAAAAGTAGTTACAGAGATGTAAAGTATAGCACAGGAAATACAGTCAGTAATATCGTAACAACTATACACAGTATCAGATGGGCACTAGACTTATAAGGATGATCACTTTGCAAGTAGCATAAATGTCTAATCACTGAGTTATACACCTGGAACAATATAGTATTGTACATCAATTGCAACTGAAAAAATTTTAAAAACATATCAGATGTATTCACATATATATGTTCGTGGATTAATTTGGGAGATTTCTTTCTGTGCATCTATTTATTAAATAATTATACAGAATGAAAGTTGCTAAAAAATATGCTAATCTCAATTCCAAAATAAAATATAACCATTAAAAGAGAAGCCTAAATAACATCACCAGAATGTGTGGTTACAACAAAATTTAGTACAGAATTGAAAGGTGAGTTGCTTGACTAATCAACAGCATTGATGAAAAGGAATATTGTCAAATTACTTACCAAGTTTTTGTCAGAAGTAGCAAAAGTCATCAAAACTAATTGAAGCCATTTGGTACAGATTGAAGACAAGAGTAACACAGGGGGAGCATGTAAAAAACATGCCATTTTTTTCTTCCAATGGCAGTATTAAGTCTAAATATGGAATAATTGTTACTCATTTCATGATAAATCTATTTCTAATGTGGATAAATTTAATAAAAAAGTGGTGATAACCCTTTGACAAAAGCTTCCTAAGTGTGGATGTGTCTTTGGCAAAGATGCTTCAAAGGAAAGGAAAAAATGTCTAAAATAAGGCAAAGACTTACAGAAAATGGACTACTTTCTAAAGGAACTAGGATGCAAATGTATATAATTTTTTCTTATGGATGGAAATTGTAACATGGAAGAAGCTATATTTCTCTACAACATTTCAAATCCCTAAAGCCAGTAGTCCCTTTTGAGTCTACTGGGAACTTTCAACTTGTGCAAAGAGTCTCAAGGTCAAATATAAACAAAGAGAGAACACTAGTCTTGTGCTTTTGCCTTTAGGCAAATTCTCAACCTTAAATTCATAAAATATTCTTTCAACAAATATGCTAAGTGCTTCAACAAATATGCACCAGGTTTCATCATAGGCGTTTTGAAACACATCTGGAAAACTTGATGACAAAGATCTCTGGACCAACATACTCTCTCAGGCAGGTTTCTACAATGGAATTTCCTCTCTTTGCAATGACTGTTCCAGTCTCCACAAACCACCAAGCCCCTCTGCCTCGGAGCAAACTACCTCATTTCCTCTCCCTCAAAACAATCAGAAGTCAAGAAATAGAAAATCCCTCAACTTCCTGCCACCAGATTTGCTTCTGCACCTTCCTCTCTTTCCTGCTTGTTATGTATGCCATCACCTTTCAATTGTCTAGAAGCTTAGGCTACCAATATTCCCTCTTTACCCTGTAATTCAAATAACTCTCATTCTCTCTCTGTCTGTTTGTTTGATCTAAACTAAAATCCCCACTTAAAATGCATGCAGACACCCCCTCCAAGACCCCACTTCACCTTCAACCACTACTCCACCCTATTTCTCTCAAGGCCATACTTCTTTAAAAAAAGGTACAAAATTCTTAAAGGTACTTTTCAGCTTTCTTATTTCACAAGTCCACACACATTTCAATACACCATTGCCCCCTCCACATCACTAAATTTATTTTTATTAAGGTCACCGGTGACTTCTATGCTAAGTGCAATTACCAATTTCATTTGTCATCTCCTTCAGAAGTATCGGACATGTTTACTGCCTTAAAATCCTCTCTTCCCATGGCTTTTGTCACATCATGTCATATCTTCTCATTTTCACCCTCCTACCTTTCAGCCACATTTCCAATTCTCACTTCCTTTTCTTCACTTATTTTTAAATACTAGAGATCCTTGGAACTCAGCCCAAAGCCCTTACCCTGCTTATACTCCTCTCTCTCTCCATCTGTTCCAGCTCACTCATTCCCACAATTTCAAATGCTATCAACATTTTAATGACTTTAGAAATTATAGCTCTATCCTGACACTTTCTTTGTACTGCAGAATTGCATTTGTAGAGTTTTTTTTGATGTCACAAGGGCCCTCAAACTCAGTGCATCCAAACCAATCCACAGTCTTCCCTCTAAAACCTGTTCTTCAGCCAATATTCCCTATTGCAGTACATGGCACGCCTATCTGCCCAGTTGATCATGAAAATACACTAGATGTTGGCCCTGACCCTCAATCCTATCTCCCAATAATCACAAATGCATTATTTCTGTCCAGGGTCACAAGTTTAGACCAAGTCACCATTATCTTTTTCATGAAGATTCTTATCAACCCTTCCTGGAGGCACTTGTCTTTCTCCAGTTCTTTTTTAACACCGAAATTAAACCTTTTCCCTTTCCTAATGTACATATTTCTTTAAGACATTGTCCTACATAAACCCATCAGTAGTTTCACATTACTTCTAAGATAAAGGCAAGTGTCTTAATCCCACCAACAAGGCCCTTCAGAATCTTGCCCTTGACTGCCTTTCTCAGCCTTCTCATACAACCTTCCCCTTTTCCCACCTCCCTCCAGGGCCTAGGAGGCCCTCCTGCCTCAGGGCCTTCACACCTGCTGCTGCTTCTGTGTGGAGCTCTATCTCCCCACCTCTCTCATTTCTAACCAGATCTTAGCAGAAACCCTCTCTCTTATATACCCTTCAGCCATTTGCCAAGTCACTCTTTGCCTCATTTCCTTATCTGCAAAGTGGGAGTGGACATGAAGATAAAGAGCATTAATACAAGTAAAACAATTACAACGGTGCCTAGAATAAGTGCTCAATAGATGTTAGCATCATCGTTTTTATTATCGTTACTATCATTGCCACACATATCTTGCTTTTCAGGAAGACCTTCTCTGATTCCTCACTCTATATCAGATCCTTCCAGCATATGATTTTGTAACATCCTAAACTCTTCCCTCACTAGATTTAACTCTACTATGATTCATTGAATATTTATACATTCCCTACAAAACTCCAAGCTCCATGACAGCAGATATCACATTGCCTTCCTTGTTCATCGCTGTATGGTCAAGGCCAATTCATTTCCAGCACTGGTAGGTCCATAATATATAATGCTGAATGAACGAGTGAATGAATACATAAATCGCACTCCATAATTTATTTTTTGTCTCAAACATCTCAGAGCACTCCTAGCCTATTGCTATCCTTAGATTCAACCCTTTACTATAGATTCAACCCTTTCAGCTAGTGCCAGAAGAAGTAATTCGCCTCCTTGGGTCCGGAAATAGATTGAATTATGTCCCAAAATGATATGGTAAAGTCAACTCTGGTACCTATGAGTGTGACTTTGTTTGGGAATACGGCCTTTGCCGATGTAAGTAAGTTTAAGATGAGATCACTAAAAATGGGTGCTAATCCAATGAGACTGGCATCTTCACATGAGGAAAAATTAGACATGCACACACACAGGAGCCTACCAAGTGAAGACACACACATAGAGGGAAAATGGGGAAGACGACCAGATGCAGATAAAGGCAGAGATTGGAGTTATGTTGCCAAAAGTCCAAGGATGCCTAGAACTACTGGAAGTTTGAAGGGGAAAAGAAGAACCCTCCCAGAGATATGGAGATAGCATAGTCCCTCCCATGTTTTGACTTCTGTCCTTTAGAACAGTGAAAGGATATATTTCTATTGTTTGGGGCCAGCCAGTTTGGAGTACTTTGTTACCACAGTCCTGAGAAACTAATTCAGATTCTTTCAGGAAAAAAAAAGTCAATTCAGAGGCAGATCCACTGACAGCCTGGACAAGTAGACAAACAGCAGAATCATCTCTGTCTCCCCTCTGTGACCTTTCTTGCCTTTTTTTTTTTTATTATACACTGGACTCCCCGCACCAGAAGCCTGGGCTCTCTGATAAATGAGCCAGATTCGGTGCCCTCCAAGTCCTGCACCTGGCTCACCAAGCCACCAGGGCTTTCCAGATGGGACAGCAGTCCTGGTGGTTCCTGGGATGGCGTCCAGTCAGGGGTAAGGTTAGACTGACTCCACATAGCCATTTCCGGTAGGTGATTTTGGCTACTGTTTGCTCCTTAGCTAAAAAAGAAATGTGTCCCTACAATGCATTTAGCACAGCTGATTATGGCATGACTAATTGAATATTAAAAGCATTCTTTCTTTCTGCCGGTCAGAAAGCCATGATTAGTCTGAAAGGCTTAAAAGGCCAGCTCAAAGAACATGTTTTTAAAAGCATGCGGCAATGATATACATTTAGTCAATTGGTGGAAAGTATTTGTCCTGTCAGCTTTTGTATGCTCAGTGATTACTGAACTGCCAACATATTATTCTCACCAGTTCCCATGACTGCTTGACAACCTCTTATCCATTTGCATTTTTCAGTGACTTTCCAGGGGTGTCACTGGGAAGCTTTAAAATTACACAAAAGTGGAAGGCTAGAGAACTCTATTGATGCTTCCTATCTTATTTTGAATTATTGTAGCCACGGTCTTATTAACTACTGACAGTCCTTAATCCAAGTATAATCAGGGTCTTTTGTTCAATATGAATAACACTGTAGTATAGATATTTTGAGAGCCTTGGAACAAGAACATTGAAAATGTAATGTTATTTCTACCCCTCAAAAAAGAACATTAGAAATACTAGCATGCTACCTCTCAAACTATTTTTAATAAAATTTTACAGTATTTTCATCATTAAAAGAACAAAACTGTAGCAGTTTATAGTTAAAAATTCAGAAAAATCTTTTGATTGAACTTTGAATGAAGAAAATAGAAGAGTTGGCGAAATCAGGTTTACAATTGTAAGTATGTGAAACACAGTCTATTTTTGTATTATTATTTACTAATTATCATATTATTTAGTTGTATTATAACTGCAAACCTAATTTGTCCATCCCTGTATCTAATGATAATAATTTAATTAACTTCAGAACTCAAAATCTCTAGAAGGTCTGGCAAAAATACATTTTCATCCTAAGAACACTAATACATGAGCCACTTTTATCAGTATTTCCTTCATAGGTTAAAATATTCTCCCTCAAAACATAGGGTTCTAAACAGTAGAAGTAAGCACACTTATCCTTTATGAAAACATAAGACAACCTTAGAAAAATAAAATCAGTTTCCAATTTACATAAAGTTTGGTCGGTCTTGAAACACATGATCAAGTCCACAAAAGTACGTGGCTGTGTGGATTGTACCACTACATTTGTGAAAACAGGGGTCACTCCAAAGGAGCTTATCAATTCAGGCATTTCATCATCTCAGCAATTATCAGCATGGTGGTTCCAACCCACATGTCTTTGACCCTTGGGAGGCCATTCATTTTTTAAAGCATATCTAAAAATATGCATCCTAAAACATATCTAAAATATGCATTCTAGAATTGTCTGTACTTGAAGTAAATAGTTACATAGATAATTTTTCAAATGTAGATAGAACATGATGTGATTAAAATAAGAATGTTCTTCAAAAATTACTGAATTCATAATAGTTTTTAATAGTAGTTTTTAAGTGTATTTTTTCAATCCTCAGATTTAAAAGGCAGTTACTGTCATGCGGTCGCACTAGAATATCTCAAAACTACTTATAGTCAAAAATAGAGACCACTTATTGGATGGTTATTATGTTTCAGGAATTGTGTTACACACTTATCTTATTCAAATTGCACAACAATCCTTTGTAGATTTAATAAATTCCAAATTATTCAATAAAGCCAGAAAGATTTTTCTCTCAAAGTCATACCTCACAAAAATATGAAGCCAAGAATTCTAAACTAAGACCATCACAACCCATCACGACAGTGTCTTACACTGTCGAATAAAATCTTTGGTGTGTTGGAGCTATCTATATGGACTACGTCAACTACTACATATCAAGCAACTTTGAAAACCAGTTGTTAAAATCTGGTCATTTGAAGTTGGCAATTGTGAGCATCTTTGCACCACAGAATTCAACAAACACCACATATAAGGGCTTCCTTCCCAAGCCCCGGAGAGCTGGTCTAACAGCAACCACTGAATATAGCAAAAGAGTTCAGGTATTATTTCACTTTCATTTTGGTTCAAATGGTTCAGAATAATCTGTCCTTTCAAGAGTCTATTAAAATGGGGATTGGAAAGGGGTTATAGGCACATTTGAAAAGTAAAGAGTTTACTGTTGGTAGGAACTCCACATGTGTTTTCTGCTTTCCAGTATGCACAGGGCTTTGAAAGCACATGTCTGCCTTTTCACAATGTCCAGTATTCAACGTCCAAAGCCAATAGAGTAAGAACAACATTTTATTCCTCCCTAAGGTGTCTAATCTCCAAGTAACCACAGGCCATAAAAAATGACCCTCATACATTATATTTTCAAAAATTTTACTATGTATTTTTCCCCGAAGTACAGGAGGTTTTTTCCCTCAATCATAAAATATGTGATATGGGTCAGAGTTTAGAGTAGGTATTAGAGGTTGTTCATTTTCTCTGCTACGTATTTGGTTTCATGGCTGCATTCTGCTCAGCCCTTCATGAGAAATAGAAAAGTTAAAAGTAACCTGCTGATGGAGTCAATGTCATTGCAATATCAGCATTTAAAATCTTCCCTAAAGACCCTCCCTTAGTCAACTCAAGCTTTTCCTTATAGACTTGCTTTTTGTCAAAAGGATGTTGTTAAGCTATGGCTTCCTGCTACTATAAATTTCTGAGAACTGTTTTGGTATTGAAATGAGACGCACCACGTGCTCACTCATCCAGATGAAGGGAGATGCTCATCACAGTTCAGTGGGTTGGGTAAGTTTAAGCAAGATGCATCCTGTCTGTCAATATCCCCAAAATCTACTCTCTGTGGTAGCTTTTATAATGCACAAGCAATATTTCATTATTAGTGAAAACTAGCTTTAGCAACTGCAGAAAGCCACCCACTCATCAATGAGCAATATTCTTCAGCAGTTTTGTTGTTAAATAATAATTCACTTGTAAGTGCAAAAGAAAGACACTGTAGAAGTTGAAGTGTTTATTTAATGAGAGTACAGAAAAAAAATAACTGCTGTAAAAACTCCTTTCATAAGAATGAAGAAGTGATCAATATATTCTTAAAACTTGCTTTAATAAATAATACTTTCATTTCCTAACCATCACAAGTTTCTTTTTAGCCAATAAATTTATAACATTAGCAGCTCCTTTTTATGATTTAATCTAATTTTAGCAAGACTCCCAATGTCAGCCATGATGGATTTAACTAATCCTGGATTATGCCTCCTTCCATAAAAACTAGAAAACTGACCAAAGCATATCATTGTTTTTCATATGCTAAACAATAGGCATCACAGGACTTTGAGAAGGGAAATGAAGAAGAAGAACCCCACAACTGACTCAGATTGCTCCTGCAGTCACTTTAAGAACCAAGGCAGAAATTAAGCCGAGCACAGTAGTCCCATTGAGATTAGGAGATAAAGATCAGAAGTGAGTAAGGTGAAGTCATCCAGAAATTGAGGGGCAAGAGAGAGCCACACGGAGAAAGAGCCCCAGAAATCAACCTTAGTCCCCTTAAATTTTTGGTTGAACACTAAGTTGCACACATGTGGGGTGAGGTTATATGGAACCAGGCAAAGGAGAGCTACAACTACCTGAGGCCATCACCAGAATAATCACCAGAACTAGCATAACATTGAGAAATATTCTGACCAACTAGAGTGAAAAGTCTTTCTTAAACACGTAGGACATTCAGAAGAGACTCCAGAAAGATGGCAGCTGAGGAGTAGGGCTCATTCAGCAAAATCTACTTTCAACTTATCATAACAGAGCTTGAAAGAGTCACAGTGGGATCGAGTTGGTCTTGAAATATGTTAAGAATCTGGCATAAAATTCAACAATTTCAAGGAAGGAAACAACATCCAGACCTTCACAAGCATAACATGCACATTATCTGGGGTCCAATAAAGACTTTTTAGACACGGAAAGAAGGAGAAGAACATGACCCATGATCAGGAGAAAAATCAGTAAATAAAAATAGAACTGGAAATTGCAAAGGTGATTCAATAAGCAGACAAGGACCCTGGGTAAAAAGCATAATACTATATTTATGTTCAAAGGTTTAAAATAAAACATGAGTATAATGAGGAAACAAGTAGGAATTCTCAATAAATAAATGGAAATCATACAATGGAACCACGTGGAAATTCTGTAGCTAAAAATGTAGTATAATGAAATAAAAAATTCACTGCATGGGCTTCACAGAAGATTAAATATAACATGAGAAAAATGCAGTGAATTTCAAGATCAGGCAATAGAAACAACACAAACTGAAGCCTTGGAAGGAAAAAAAAGCTTAAAAAATGAACAGAGCTTCAATGATCTCTGCAACAATATCAAACAGTCTAATAAATACATAATTGCAGTCCCAGAACAGGATAAGAGACAGGTGGGACACAAAACATTTGAAGCAACAATGGACAAGAATTTTCAAAATTTGATTTGAAATATAAACATAGTTTCAGAAGCTCACACACCAAGAGCAGAATAAACATAACCAAAATCACATCAAGACACATCATAATCAAGTTGCTGACAACGAATAGCAAAATAATCTTTAAATCCTCAAAGCAACCAAGGGGAAAAAGAGACCATACATAATAGGGGGAAATGATAAAATAACCTTTGACTTGTCATCAGAAAAAAAGCCAGAAAACAAAACAAACAAAAATGATAACATTAAATTGCTGGGAGAAATGTCAGCTTAGGTTTCTACATCTGAAACAAATATTCATTAAAACAGAAAATGAAATAGACGTCGTCATACAAATGAAAGCTGAGATAACTTGTTACCAGTAACTTCCCTACAAGGAATGCTAAGGGAAGTTCTTTGGACCAGAAGGAACAATGCCCAGTATAAACTTGTGTCTTTACACAGAAAAGAACATTGTGAATAGTAAACATGTGGGTAAGTATAACTTATTTTCCTTGTTTTTAAAATTCCTTTAAAAGATAGTTGAGTCTTTAATGTGCAATTCATATGGAAGTATTGTGGAGTATATAAAAATGTGGAAGTAAGATATGATAACAAAAGAACAAAGCATAGCAGAGAGTAAGTGGAAGTATAATGCTGTAAGTTTCATAAATTATACATGAAGGTATATAATAATATTATTTGAAAGTAGATTATAACAAGCTACAGATGCTTAATATAAATCCTCAGTTACCATTTAAAAAATTTATAGATCATCATAGCTAAAGTCCAATGGAGAATATAAAATACAGTATTAGAAAATAATAAACCCAAAGCAAGGTTTAAAAATAAAAAGAGAAGCAAAGATTATGTGAAATAAAAAAACAAGAAGATGGTAGAAAAATGTAAATATATCAGTAATTTCATAGAAATGGACTTACTACACAAATTAAAATGCAGAAATTGACAAAATCCAGAATTTAACACAAATTAAAATCCAGAAACTGGATTAGAAACGACAGCAAGATCCAATTTACTTGAAATATAAAAGCACAGGTAGAATGAAAGTAAATGATCGAAACATACAGATAGGCATCCCTTGTGTTATTGGATTACCCTCTGATCCACTTCACAGATACTGTGTTTTTCACCAATTGAAGGTTTCTGGCAACCTGTGTGGGGCCAGTCTGTCGGCATCATTTTCCCAACAGCACTTGCTCATTCTGTGTCTCTGGGTCACTTTTTGGTAATTCTCACAACATTTCACATTTTTTCATTATTATTATAATATTTGTTATGATGATCTGTGCTCAGTGATTCTTAATGTTACTACTGTAATTGTTTGGGGGCACCACAGGCCATCTCTATATAAGGCAGTGAACTTAATAAATAAATGTTGTGTGTGGTTGGACTGCTCCACCAACTGGCCATTCCACAATCTCTCTCCTTCTCCTCAGGGCCCCTACTCCCTGAAACACAACAATATTGAAATTATGTCAGTTAGGAACCCTACAATGGCCTCTAAGTGTTCAAATGAAAGAAAGAATTTCATATTTTTTACTTAAGTAAAAAACTAGGAATGGTTAAGCTTAGTAAGGAAGTCACGTTGAAAGTCAAGATAGGCCAAAAGTCAGGCCTCTTGCACCAAACATTAATCACGTTGTAAATGCAAAGAAAAAGTGATTGAAGGAAATTAAAAGTGCTACTCAATGAACACATGAATGTAAGAAAGCAAAACAGCCTTATTGATAATATTGAGAAATAGTTATCTGGATAGAAGATCAAACCAGCCACAATAATGCCCTAAACCAAAGCCTAACCCAGATGAGACCTTAACACTCTTCAGTTCTATAAAGGCTGAAAGAGATAAGGAAGCTACAGAAGAAAAATTTGAAGTTAGCACAGGTAGGTTCACTAGCCTTAAGAAGCCATCTCCATAGCATAAAAGTGCAAAAATGTGAAGCAGCAAGTGCTACTGTAAAAGTTGTGACAAGTTATCCAACGGATCTAGCTAAGGTAATAAATGTGGCTACACTAAACAAACAGTTTTTAGTGTAGATGAAACAACCTTATGTTGGAAGAAGATGCCACCTAGGACTTGCATGGCTAGAGAGGAGGAGTCAGTGCCTGGCCTCAAAAGCTGACTTTATTGTCAGAGGCTAATGCAGCTGGTGAGTTTGAGTTGAAGCCAATACTCATTGACCATTTCAAAAATTCTAGGGCCCTTAAAATTATGCTAATAATTTTAGCATAATTATTAAAATTAGGGCCCTAATTCTACTCTTCCCATGTTCTATAAACAGAACAACAAAACCTGGATAATAGCACAACTGTCTACAACTGTTGAGACCTACTGCTCAGAGAAAATATTTCTTTCTAAATGCTGATGCTCATTGACAATCCACTTGGTCACCCAGGAGCTCTGATGAAGATATGCAATGAGATTGATGTTATTTTTATGTCTGCTAATACAACATCCATTCTGCAGCTCATGGATCAAGGAGAATTTCAACTTTCAATTCTTAGTATTTAAGAACTATATTTCACTGAATTGTTTGTGTTTTGGGTGTTGAGTTGTATAAGGTCTTTATAAATTATTAGTTATATCATTGACAAATATGTTCTCCCATTCAGTGGGTTGCCATTCTATCTGGTGGTTTCCTTTGCTATGCAAAAACATTTTAGTCTGATGTAGTCCCACTTTGTTCACTATTTCTTTTGTTTCCCTTACCTGAGGAGATACATCAAAAAATATTACTAAAAGAAATGCCCAAGATTTTATTCCCTATGTTTTCTTCTAGAAGTTTTATGGTTACTGCTTGTAGAAATGCAATTTGGTGCAGCCACTATGGGAAACGCTATGGAGATCTCTCAAAAAACTAAAAATGAAATTGCTTTATGATTCAGTGATTCCTCTTCTGGGTATATATCTAAAGAACCCCAAAACACTCATTTAAAAGAGTATATGCACCCCTATGCTCATTGCAGTGTTATTTACAATAGCCAAGCTAAAGAAACAACCCAATAGATGGGTAGGTAAAAAGTTGTGGGACATATATGCAATGGAACATTCCTTGACCATAAAAAAAACCAAAATAGTATTACTTGTGACAGCATAAATGGACCTGGAGGGTATTATGCCCAGTGAAATAAGTCAGTTAAGGAAAGACAAATACCTCAAGGTTTTACTTATATGTGGAATCTAAATAACAATATAGATAAACAAACAAAACAGAAATAGACTCATCAATACAGGAAACAGACTGACAGTTGCCAGGAGGAAGATAGGTTTGGGCACTGGATAAAAAATGTGAAGAGATTGAGAGGTACAGATTGGTAGTTACAAAATAGTCACAAGAATGTAAAGTACAGCGTAGGGAATATAGTCAGCATATACTGTAATAACTATATATGGTTCCAGGTGGGTAATAGAAATATCAGGAGGAATGCTTTGTAAAGTATAGGTTGTCTAACCACTATGCTATACACCTGAAAGCAATATAAAATAATATTGAATGTAAACTGTAATTGAGAAAAAAATTTAAAAATTAAGAGGAAATATATTTCATAAGGCTACAGTTGCCATCGACAGTGATTCTTCTGATAGATCTTAACAGAGTAAATTGAAACTTTTCTGGAAAAATTTACCATTCTAGGTGCCATTAAGAACATTTGTGATTCATGAAAAGAGGTCAAAATACCAACATTAATGGGAGTTAGGAAAAAGTTGATTCCAGCCCTTGTGGATGCCTTGGATGGGTTTAAACCTCAGTGGAGGTAGTAACTGCAGGTGTGGCGGGAACAGCAACAGAGCTACAACTGAAAGTGGGGTCTAAAGATGGGGCTGAATTGCTGCAATCTCATGATGAAACTTAAATGAAAAAGGAGTTGGTTCCTATGCATAAGCAAAAAAAAAAAAAAAGTGGTTTCTTGAGATGGAAACTACTCCTAGTGAAGATGCTGTGAGGATTGTTAAAATGACAAGAAATGATTTAAAATTGTTTTACTATTGAAACTTAGTGTATAAAACTACAGCAGAGTCTGAGAGGATAGACTCCAATTTTGAAAGAAATCCCACTATGGGTAAAATGCTATTACACAGCATCACCTGCCACAAAGAAACCATCCACAAAAAGAAACGTCAATCGATGTGGCAAATGTCACTGTCATCTGATGTTAAGAAATCGCCACAGCCAGCCCCCCTTCACAGCCGGCACCCTGATGAGTCGGCACCGCGGCCATCAGCATCAAGGTAAGACCCTCCACTAACGGGAAGTATGACTTGCTTTATAAAGGTTCAGAGGGTAGTTAGCATTTTTAAGCAATAAATTATTCTTTAATTAAGGTATATACATTTTTATACAATACTATGGAACACTTAATAGACCATAGTATAGCATGAAAATAACTTTTGCATGCAGTAGGAAGCTAATACATTTGTAACTCATTTTATTGTGATATTCACTTACTGTGGCGGTTTGGGACTAAACCCACAATATCTCTGAGGTATGTCTGTGAAGGGCATCTGTGAAACCCCACAGAAAACACCACAGTTAATAGTAAAAGACAGAATACTGTCCTTATAAAATTAGGGACAATGCTTGCCCCCACCACTTTCATTCAACAACATAATAGCTAATGCAAAAAGGCAGAAAATGGAAAATAGGCATACAGATGGTAAAAAAAAAAAAAAAAGCAACTATCTTTATTATCAGATAAGATTGTACAGATAATTTTAAGGAATCCGTAAGAAATTTACTAGAAGTTGTTAGTGACTTTAGCAAAGCCATATGATACAAGGTCAATATAGAAAATTTTATAAACAAATACATACATTAGTGATAGAAAACTGAAAAATAAAATTTTAATTATACTATTTACAATTACATCAAAAAACAAAAACACTTAGAAATAAATTTAACTATATGTGTGCAAGGTCTCTACATTTAAAACTACAAAACATTCCTGAGAGCAATTTGCACATGAATGAAGAGCTATACCATGTTCATGAATTAAAGATTCAGTATTGTTTTAAGAAGCTGATTCTCAACAAATCGATCTTAGATTTAAAGCAATCTCAATCAAAATCCCAGAGGCTCTTTTGTAAAAATTGATGAGCTGATTTTAAAATTTCTATGGAAATACAAAGGAGTGAAAATGTCAAATAAACTTGAAAAAGAACAAATTAGGGAAATACTACCACCTGGTTTCAAGATTTACTATAGAACCACATTTACTATAAAGCAATGTAATACTGGCATACAATTAGACAAGTATAACAATGGAACAGAATGGAGTGCCTAAAATAGACCAAATCTTATATAATCAATTGATTTTTTTTATTTTTTTTACATAGTGTCCAAAGTGATTCAGTAAGTGAAAAAAAGTCTGTTTATCCAGTGCTGTTAGGATATTCATTTGGAAAAGGTAATCTTCAATGCCTACCTCAATTATAACCAAACAGTCATGGGTACAGACAATAGCGTGGTGATTGCAGGAGGGTGGGGGGAGGTGGAGGAGGATAAAAGGGGGATAAATGGTCATGGAAACAATACAACAACAACAACAATAATAATAATTATTATTATGATGATTATTTTAGGGATCTGTAAGAAATTTACTAAATTTTAAGGGATCTGAAAGATAACCATTAAAATAAAAATAATAATAGTAATAAAATAAAATAGATCATAGACCTAAACATAAAGGCTAAAGGTATAAAACACCTAAAAACAAATATAGGAAAGTACTGTACACTCCAGGTAGGAAACAATTTCTTATAGAGAATCTAGAAAGCAATAATAATTAAAAAAAAGATGTCAATATCCTTCATCAAAATTTAAAAATTTCTATTTCTCCAAAAATAGAGTTTATAAAACAGAGAAAACCACAGCTTGGGATAAAATATTTGCAATACATACATCAACCAAGGACTTATATCCAGAATATATAAAGAACAATTGCATGCCAATAACAAAAAAAGAAACAACCCAATAAGTAATAAGCAAAATACTTTAATAGTTATTTTCAAAGAAAAATATGCAAATGCACCATAAGCTCATAAAAACATGGTCAACATCATTAATTATCAGGAAATACAAATTAAAACTACAATGAGATACTAGAAAACACTCACTAGATTTAATAAAATTCAAATGAGTAAGAGTATAAAATTTTGGCAAGGATGTGAAGCTGCTAAAATTCTCACAAACAACCAATTTGAGAATTAGTCTGGCAGTTTATCATAAAATTAAACAAATCTACTCAGTAGCTTAGCTGCCCACTTCTGAACATTTACCCAAGAGAAATAAAAACACATGTACATAAGAAATGTTCTGTTGGAACATTTATAGCAGCTTCATTCCTAATAGCCCAAATCTGGAAATAACAAAAATGTCCATCAACAAGAGAATGGACAATTTGTGGTATATTTATAAAATGAAAGGCTATTCGGCAATAAAAGGAGACAGGCTACTGGCACACACGAATATGGACAAACTTCAAAATCATCGAGGTTAGCAAAAGAAGCCAGACACAAAAGAATACATACTGTGTGTTTCTAATTATATTAAGCTCTCAAAGAGACAAAATTAATTTATGATGAAAAACATCAGAATACCGTTGCATGGTGGATGGGCCATTACTGACTGGAAAGAGGAATAAAGAAACTCTTTGGGTTGATGAAAATGTTCTATATCTTTGTGAAGTAGATGTTACTTGCTGTACACTTAAATATTTATATCTCTGTATGTAAATTACACCTTGATAGTCTAATTCTACTAAGATTTTTTTAACACCTCTCTTTGCAAAGAGCACACGGAAGATCTATGGACAAGTCTTCGGAAGGACATACCTACTCAGACCTTATTTATGGCTCCATGAGGAACCAACATTTCAACAGCGCACAGTAATCAACACAAGTGAGTGCTCTACAGGTTAAAGACGGAGTGCTTCTGGAGCACGGTCAAGAAATTATTCATTCAACTCAGAGGATAAGTCAAGAGCCATCTTTTATTTCAAAGAAACCATAAACAATAACATAAATGGAGCCACTTTAAAATGAAGCCAGAGCTGCCATGTCAGAGGCATGTGCCTTTCCTGTCGTGGACTTCAAACCTGCGAAGGCCAAACACGGTGCAAAATAACCTTTGGGCTGAACCTGAGCAGCCCACTGCCTTGCAAAAGAACTGTTTGCAAAGATAACAAGAAAGCAGTCATCATGACCATCAGACCGATGATTACTGGACTGAAAATTCAAGATATTGTTTAGAATTAACATTACTATGCTGTGTTATTTGTACCACTAGAAATGCCTTCCTTCTGTTGCTGTAATTGTCCCCTTGCCCTTCCTCTTAAATACCCATTGCCTTCATTTCCCAATCGGAATATATTTGGACTTCTGCCTGAATCAGTGCTCCCTGAATAGCTATTCTTACTGATCTCGATAAATGCTTGTTGCCTATCATTTTGGAAAGCTTTTAAAGAAAATTTAGGTTAATAAAACAAATATTTATTGAGCACCTGTAATAGACTGTGTACTGGAAATAACAAATGAATAATTAAAATGTAGTTTGTTAATAACAAATAGCATGTATTGAGTATCTACAATGTGCAGACACTGATCCTACTCAGCATCATCTCATTAGAGCACAGTAGTTAAAAATCAAGCAGATTTGGGTTCAAGCTTAGGCTTTGTCACTTGCTAGCTATATAAACTTGAAAATTACTAAACTCCCAAAAAACTTAAAATTTCACACATGAAGTGATGATAATAATTAAAGGAACTATTTTGTTGTTAGTTTGTGAAGATTAGCTAAAAAATACATATCAAGACACAGTCCAAGTCTTGAATAATTCACCAAAGGGTGGCCTAGAGCAAATCATTTGATAACAGTATATTTAATAATATATTACTGGTGCTATGAAAATACAGAATGTAAACTATTTTATCTGAGGGGAAGGATCCCTCAGAAAGATGCTCAGTGGGATCTTACATAAAACAGGATTTTTCAAGAGAATTAGGAAATATGTAAACTCCAGGCAATAGAAACATCAAACACAATCTAAAAGGTAAAATATATTTTAAAAAATCATAACTGCTGAGCTGTAAAGCATAACACAGAAAAGTAGGAAAAATTCAGAGGGAACAGGTTTAGCAGAAGATTTTATATTGCATGTTAAGACGTTTGAGCTTTCTTCTGCAGGCTCTTAGAAACCTCGACGGGTTTTAAGAGATAGCTATTTTTCATTTCAGAAACACTGGTAGCTCGATAGAAATTTTATTTGGAAATAGCAAGGCATCGGGAAGAACAGTTAGGAGTCGTCACAAAATCTCAGGCAAGAGACAGATGACGACAAGGCACGAACTAGGGCAAATGTAAAGGGATGGAGATGAGGGGAAAGATCTAAGAAATTCTAAAGAAGTAAAACTGGCCAGGTAAAGGTGAGTGATGAGGCGTGAGGGGTGAGGAAGAGGACACTCAGATCTGCTCCTTGGGTGATGATACTGTGACAAGGACTATAAAAGGGGGAATGAGTTTCCCTTTAGGCATGTTAATTCTGAGATACGCATGCAAATCCGAAGGAAATATGTGTGACACCAGTGACTCTGCACGTAGAGCTCAGAGGAGAGTTAAGGAAGAAGGATGTGAATTAAAGAGTCATCAAATACGAGGAAGCCAATGCATTAAAACAGCTGAGATCGTCTGGGGAGAAAACAGAAAATACAAACTGTGGTGAGCCAATGCATAACCCCAGGACACTAATCACAGCAACTGGAGAACGAAGAAACCAGAAGGAAGGCAGAGAGGAATATAAAGAAGTTGAAAGTAAAGAGAGAAGAAACATCACAGAAAAAAATGGACCAGAATATTGGCCTTTGAGCAGAGAAAGGAGAAAGTGTGTATTAGGTAGAACAAAAGCCTGAACCTTCCATGCTGTCTTAAGAAAATTACACACACACACATGTAGTGTGAAGAGTATCAAGAGGTTGGGACCAACTCAGGGAGGGTCCTGAAATCAGCACCTTTAAGTTCACATTTTATTCTTAAGTACTGGGAAACTCCCCGCACCCTGCCAGCTTTACTGAGGTATAATCTACAAATAAAAATTGTGTCCATTTACGGTATACACATGATGAAGCCAGGTGTGTGCATACACTGTAAAAGTATTGAAATTCTTTTAGGATAGAAGTTATATACTTGGCTATTTATTCCAGAAATAAAACTCTAACCTTTGAGTGAAATAAAGAGCATTTGGGAAGCAATTGCAAAGTGTGAGAGAGGAGGGTGAGAGCCTGAATTAGAGGATGGGGAAGCAAAAATAAGCCAAGTTCTTGCCCTGGGGGAGTGCCGGGTGAGGGGCGTCACCAGTGACTCAGGCAGGAAACATCTCTTAGCAGGACCTGGTTAAGGGAGATGAGAACTGAGAACATCTGTGTCTACATGACTGAGATAAGTCTGTGGACCACCTATGTCAACATGACATAGTTCTTTCTTCCGGAAAACTTCCAAAGATAAGAGTATAAGCCAAGAAATAATTCCACCAATTGTTTGAGGAAATTTCTACAGATAAAGGTATGAAAGATAAGGGTCTGTTCACCTGAGCAAACAGCCCACTTACCAAACAAAAGTTTGCTTATCACGAAGACTTTCTTTAGGAGATGTGTGCAGTCCCAATTAGCTCCAATGTAAGGGACCACTCTTAAACTGCTTTCTGTAGCCAAATTCTGTAAACATTCCTCTTCTGAGACACTGCTAAGACTGTCGAGGTCATGTTCTCCCTTACTGAGCCAACTTCCAGTTGTTTTGCTTTATTAGTAAATTCCCCGGTGAGAATCTGGGGAGTTCAATGGAGGGAATGTCAGGAGCACCATGGGGGACACATGTAATTTGAAAGCGCTGTGGGACTTCAGCAGGCACTTCAGGGTTTGCATGGAGAGCTAAGAAGTTGGTAGAAATAAAGATGACATTTGATAAAACCTTCAATGTACCAAGATAAAGTCATGCAAGTGGACAAAATATGAGTCCAGGTTGAAATGTTGTAAATGGAGAATGATTATATTTTTTCTAACTTCCACCATCAAACTTAACAATCACTTTTTCCCTCTGTCCACTCTCCCCTTCATGAAGGCCTGCCTCGCCAAACTCATTATCAGCTCCATGATTTTACTTATGCTGCTTTCCCTGCCTGGAATAGTTTCCCCTTCCTTCCTGCAGTTCTAATCTCTCAGTACTAGCAGCCTCCTGCCAGCCCCTGAAGCCTCCCCAGAGGCGTCTTTCATTCCAAGTGCTGGTTCCTTCTCTCTCCTCTGTTACAGCATTGCCTTCCCATCCATTCACATGTGTTTGGCTTGTATCCCTGAGCATGCTAGAATCACTTGAAAGACAGTGATCAATAACTACACTTTGCTATTGCTCCCAACCCCTAATTTACCTGTGAACTTGTTGTAAACCTTCGATGTATATATTTAAATACATTAATTTGAAGTCAGGTAAGTTAAGAGGAAATTGAAATGTCTCTCTATCAAAAAAGAAAAAGATATTTAATTAGCAATTAGCTAGTTAATAAACAGAAGCTTAATTGTACATTTGCTAGATGCAAATTTAAATATAGTAATGAGAGATTAGGAGAGAATGAGAAGGAAACCAGAACATTTATTTAAGGTGAAATCTAAAAGATGTAACTTTTCAAATGTGTTTCCAAAATGTGGATATGTAATATTTTCATCAAAAACATATCTGGGCCCTGGCTGGTGTAGCTCAGTGGATTGAGCGCGGGCTGGGAACCAAAGGGTCTCGGTTCGATTCCCAGTCAGGGCACATGCCTGGGTTGTGGGCCAGGTTCCCAGTGAGGGCCATGTGAGAAGCAACCATACATTGCTGTTTCTTTCCCTCTGTCTTCCTTCCTTCTCCTCTCTCTAAAAATAAAATCTTTTATATATATATATATATATATATATATATATATATATATATATATATATATCTGGAAACATTATACACCTACATGTATGTGCAGGAGGCTATAGACCCTAATGTACAGGCATTTTTTCTCTTTATTTTGATTTTACTTATTTAGTGAATTTATTCTAGAACAAACTATCATTTGTTGGACAATAAAAAGACTGAAAAAAATTTTAAAATATCAGTGTCCCATGACTGAGTTCTCATATGATGTGCTGGAAAGATGCTAACACAAAAATTCACCCTTAAAAGAAAATAGTGAAAAATGTGCACTTACTCATTTGAACAAGACTGAGTAGTTAGCTCCTTGCTCTGTATATTACGCCAGGATTTTTACTGCTGAAGCGATAAACCCGGATGCTAATTAGAATGATGGACTGAACCTATTCACTCTCCTCTACTGCCTTATTGTACTGATACAAACCAGGAAATCATTTTTATTGGAGGTCTTGCTGATCAAATAAGAACAAGGTTTGAATTAAAAATGAGGACTGCAGCTTTAGAATTTAATATTCTTAGTAATTATTTTATATCCTGCATTGTCAAGTCCCCAAGGTAGGTCAGTGAGACAGAATGGGGTTTGGACCCGAGTTGAATGCGCACACGCTTCCCCTTCGGTGCTGGTCCGGCGGGCACGGCTGTCCAATCGCTCTGCGTCAGAAACCGGCAGGAACAGCAATTACCCAATATGAACTTGGACACAATTAAAATGGGGACTTTTGCCCCTGGGTAGAAATATCTCCTTCGGCATCTCCCTTTCCCTTTCCAGCTAACAATTTATTCTCTAGGAAGTTTCTTGGATGAGCATGACTAATTTCGAAGCAATCTCTATAATCCTTTAATCACTTGAAGAATCAAACCAATAGGGAGGCATTTGGAAAAGAAGAAAACAGAAGAAATAGGCTTGGTGATGGAATATATTAGGCTGGTGTCCTGCAGTTGAAAAAGCTGCATTCCACATTCCCCTGATCCTCAAGTACAAATTCACTGTGCCAGATCTGCCAGGTCAGATGGCGCACAGGTTCATCTACTCTTGGCTGACTTGACCGTTCACATCAAGTCCATAGAGTAAAATAAATGCGTACGTATAGAAGTTGTCATATTTGATATGGACGCTGTGTTTTTATGGTCTATTTCTTGTCTTTATTAACACTGCTGTATTTTTTTTGTTTTAGGAATACAATTGTGTGTACTTATAAAAATGTGTGCCTCAAGCCGTAACTAAAATAGAAAAGCTATTAGCAGAAAATTAGAAATAGGTATTTATGTGACACTAAATTTTTACTCTCTGTTTTATGTCAGTCTACTTTGCCTCATGGCAAAATAATCCCTAATTAAACCTTACTGTAATATAAATGTTAGCAAAATGGACTGTCTTAGTCAATCAGTGGATAGAAGAAGTTAATCAAATCCAATTCCTTTCTCTAATGAACTGCTTCATGCACTGCTAGCTCACACATCCAACCCTAAGTGAGGCTGAGCAGGTAATTTGGAGAAACCCATGGATAGCTACAGTAATATTCTCACTTTGTGCTGGAAACACTTAGAGTTAAGAGGCATGTGAATTGGCCCAGGGAGAAATCCACACACTTGGTAACTTCAGAAAAAGTTCAACTACGAAGTGTCTGATAGCATAAAATAATTATCTGCCAGTGAAAAACCAGCAGACTAAAAACTGCATTTCAGGACATTTTGGAAGTTCCATGTAAATATTTTGTATACCCTAACAACACCGGGTCAGCCCAATACACTTAACCGTCCACATGGGGAAAAGTTAGGCAATGAGCTTTCAATGTTAAGTCTGGTTCTGCTGCTTACAAAATGTGTGACCTTAGACAAGCATTTAACATCGTGGCACCTCAGTTTCCTCATCTCTAAAATGGGAGTGACAATACTCATAATACTGTTTTTTAGAAGATCAAAGAAGTATTCACACAGACAAATAGACATAATTCATATTTACTAGCATAGATTGTGTTTTTATAATAGATAAAATACACGTGTTTGATGATTGCTGTCATTTAAAAAATTGAAACTACATTCTAAACTGTTGTCAACGAATGCCCTTAGGTCTTCTCTCTGTCTGTCTCTCAGGAGCAGTTTTCCAAATTTTCCTGCTTCCCGATTCCAGGCATTCCGTTTGCTTTGCCATCCTGTCTGAAAGCCTCTGTCTCTCTGAGGCCGCCTCTGCCCTGCTCACCCTGCTAACGCTCCAGATAGACCGCAGGGCTGTGAGGAGAGTCCAGAAGTAACCTCCCAGTTCCTACAAGGTCCCGGGCATTTTTTGGTTCTTTTTCTTTACTGCTGAACAGCCTAGAGGAAACAGACAATGAATAACAAGGGAAGGTAATGTGGAAAAAATTGCAAAATATAAGAACTTCTCTCAAAATCCGTTTAGATAGCCACAGGTGAGAAGAGGGTAGTCTGCACTTCCAAAAGCAGTTGACTTAGAAGCCGTCTTTTGCCAACATTGTCCACGCCCAAACACACGCACACACACACACTCGAACTTCAAAATGAAATTTCTCATTGCTTTCATTTTTACCACAGTAGTAGTAGCCATATTTGAGCCTCTGTCACTTTACAATGGTTGCAAATATTGTTTAATGCTCACTACTACTTGGAGATTAAGGTAGCTACACAACCCATGATAGGCCTTATTTTCTGATGTTTTAATAGAAAGTATATGCATATTATAAATTTGGTTTTTTGATGTCTGTATCTCCATATAATTGGCTTTCTTGGAATTCTATGCATGTACTTTATGTACATAAGATATTATATATTTAGCTTTTATTTCACTTAAATCCTGCATCACTTTGTGTGCTCGAATTCACCACTCTGTTTGCTTCACCTTGGATATGATATGCTGACCCGTTGGCTATGATATGAGAGTGACAGCGGTTCCCACAAGTCATAATGACACGGAGGCTCTCCTTTACCAGTGAGGTTTGAAGCTAGGGAAAAAATAAGTAATTAAAAAGCCCCTCTAAGACCTCATCATTTAATCTTAAGAACCACTTTTCTAGGGGAAAAAGAGAAGGATATACGGATCTGTGAAATAATGAACTGAGCCACAATTGCTTGCAGAAGCATAAGAGGACAAGTATGTCCTCTGGGCCCTGAACACAAAGACACGGCTCAGGAGCCTCCTTACGGGACTGCCCACTCTCCGCAGCACCTGCTGTACTATTGACAAGAAACACTGCGGAGTGTGTCAGGCCACCCTCCGGGCGGGACCTGCCCTAACTTGCGCTTAGGTGCTGCTTCCCAGGTTCACACAAATAGTGTTTTCCTTTGTTCTGAGCACATCATGATAGCCGCACGTTGTCACCGTGCTCTACAGAAAGAAATCTCTCATCTTTTTCAAAATTCAGAGGCTCTCGAAATGATGATTGTCCATTATGTTGCAAAATTGACTCAAACGTTGTTAATATTCTTTATATTCAAGCTGTAGCTGTGAAGCTTTAGAAGGAATTTGCTCACAATTACTGCAGCAGAATAAAAATTCACGGTTTTTCTCTTAAAGAGCTTGCTAATGCATGAGCAACATTGCATGCCATTTTTCAGAATCAAAAAATGTCTGCTTATAGAGAACCTTTAACTCGTGGACCTCAAGGTAGTCATCTAAATATTAATCCAAGTGCCTCTAAATTTGGACCAAATCTAGAGTGTCCTAAGAAGAGAAAACCAACAATCATAGCTGCCTTCGTGAATGATGAGCATTTTCTCAGATGGTCACAGCTATAGACCTCATGCCAGGTAAAAACTCAGGGGAAAAATAACCTCAGTTTGCGGGGATGGTAACTGAGTAATCAGTTTAGTAAACCAATTACTAATTTTTTAGCCCTGGCAGGGTGGCTTAATTGCTTGGAGCATCGTCCCCTATACCAAAAGGTTGCAGATTTGGTACCTGGTCAGGAAGCAACCGATTAATGTTCTATTACTCTCACCAATGTATTCTCTCTCTCTCTCTCTCTCTCTACCCCACCTCCCTTCTTCTCTCTAAAATTAATAAAACATATCTTCAAGTGAGAATTTAAATAAATAAATAAGAACATTTTCTGTTCTTTTCTATCTAAAAATGGAGATTACAACGCAGCACCTAAATTTAGGAAACGTGGAGTAGGAGAGGGCTAAGTGATTACTGAACACTAATAAAGGAGGGGCAGAATTAATACAGGAAAAGCTCAGAACGTTATACCTCCCTAATGTCTGATTTATTTATTCCCCTTAAAGCTTTGCCTAGGTTTGGGGAAATAATATTTTGAGTCCATTTATATAAAAGCACATCATTAAGTTTTGAAAGCAAATTAAATGTTCAGCCAGTAGACCTAGCTCTTGGCATGAGATTCAGTAGCATTGCCTCATCGGTTATGCATAACCGGTGAAGCCCACAAAAGTTAGAAGGGCACATGTATCAATTAAAACACTTTTGGTTGTATACGGTGGGGTGGGGAGTGCAAAACAAAAATTTTCCTACCACCTCCTAAATTATTCTAACTGGGCTAACAATCAGATTAACATAAAACAGATTAACAGGAGGAAATATACAAAATTTATTATGGCCATACATGCTGGGGTGTCGTAAGAATATGAGGCCCAAAGACACATTGGGCAGTGAGGTTCATATGCCATTTTGGACAAAAAAGAAAGGGCACAGTGGCCTGGGATTCCAAAAGGAAAGTGGGAAATCTGCAGTAGATGAGGAAGAGCAAACATGGTAAGCAAATTCTTGCTGGGCCACCCAGGAATAGTTCAACCCACAGACTTCTCCTTTTATTCCAAGGTGATGCCAAGGTGATGTTTCTTCACTTTAAGCAAGTTTTTCTACCTGAGTTCCTTAAGCAAGTAAGGAGGAGAGTCAAAGTTTCTTTCTGAGTCTTGTGTTTCTTAATAAGCAGCCTAAAATCAATATCCCAAGAGGCATATTCTGGGGTGGCAAAACTTTTCCCCCTCAGGGGTAAAATATTCAATCCAATTGTGTTAAGCACAAAAGAGAATTTAGGGGCCCTTAGGAACTTGTATAACTGAAGGGTTCAGGCAAGTTGGACACCAGGGTGCACAGAATGACAAAAGGACCCATCTCACAAGTTAGCACAGCTGTCCGAAGTCTGGGCCTGCATCTTTCCGTGTTTATTTAAACCCAGCAGAAAATGGCATGCCTCTCTAAGGGAAGGCAGATCATCCAGACAGTGTCTCATGGGGTCATGTGACTGTTTCTCCCTCAACCGATCACTGTGGCCAGGGGATGTGTAGGGATAGATCTCACCTTCAGCCTCAGAGCCAGGAGGAGAGTTAGATCAGGAACGGTGCAGGGTATAAGTTATCCTGCCAGAGGAAATTCACCTAGAGAAAGGTGAATGGATGCTAGCTGCAAGTCACTTATAATACAGAATGTTTATGTATCCAATAATTGTAATTCCAAAACATCTCTCTGTTGGAGTCTTTGCTACTACCCATGTAAGAAGTCAGGGAGTTTAAGCAAGGATTAGGGGAGAGCTCATTTCTTCGGGTGACTAACAATGATGAAGTAAATAGAATCTCACATGAATTTTTCTTGACCCTATTGGATGACAGTGTGAGTTTTAGAACCCAATTTTGCATCAGATGTTACTTTCTGACCCTTATACTAGTCGATCACACAAACTTCTGTTACATCACTTAGATAACATATAAAATTATTAATTTTTGCACCTGAATGTGTGTAGGTGTGCAAAAGGGAGGGTGGGAGTTGAGAGGGAAATGGTGTTTGTGCAAACTGAGTGTAATACATAAAATCTGAACTTCAAATCTGCCATTTCCTTAATACTCCCTTTAATTATTATGACTCCTATTTATTATCGTTACTCTCATTTATCATTAGTACTCTCATTTGGGCACTATCAATGCCTAAAAATAGTCTTAAAATAACATTTAAAGAAAAGTTGGTTTACATCTAAAATTTTTTAAGAATTTTATAATACAATAAAGATAAAAAGCAAAAATATTAACAATATACTTCTTTTTAAATAACATGATTTTATGATTATCTTTTTAGTAGAATTTACAACTTACACATTTCCTACCTTTCCTAGTTATTTTATTTGACCAATTAAATACCTACAATTGACCTGTTAGGTGACGACCTACCTGAAAGAGAGAGAAACGTGACACCTCTGCCATGCAGCACGCTCTATTACCCAGCATCCCCGGCCAGGCCTTGGGGCAAATGTTGGAGGAGAGGTAAGAGAGCCAAAAATATAGTTTGGGGGATTTGGGCAGAAACTGGTAAAAATAAATAAATAATAAGATGCTCATTCCAAGAGTCATCTAATATTTTAAAAAAGTCAAAAACCAAAGATGAACAGGCCTAAGACCAGAGCAAAAATGACATAAGAAGTATGTCAGGTGGAAGTAATTCCAATCCCAAAACATGGGAGGGAGCTAGGGCTAGAGGAGAGGAGGAAATGGGGATCAAAAGCTGCAAAGGAAGCATAAATGGTAAAAAAAAAAAAAAAAAAAAGAGTGGTAGTGGATTTAAATTACATTTACTGTGCGCTTAGTAAAAACTAGAATGTTGTCGTTTACTCTCAACAACAATAAAAGGATATTATTCCCAGGTTACAGAGGAGGGAACTGGGAGGATGTCGAGAGAACAGAAAACTGGCTTGTAAAAAAAAATTGTAAAAAGTGAGTGTCAAGACGTGTTCCCAAGTCTTTTAATTTCAGGCTCAAAACGTGTCCTGTGATGCTCGGCCTGCTTTGGCTCCTACTTTGAAAATCAATTTCTCACTAAGTGTATTTATTAGCTTGAGTATACATTTAGCAATGCTCATCAATAGTCAAACTTTTAGAGCTTAACTTAGCTCTAAGAGAAGAATAGAAAGTAGCGGGAGCACAAAGTACAGCACCAGCCGATGTTCCATTAACTCCTCTTTTACTTACGATGCGTTCCACGTTCAAACGCAATGCATGAGTCAATACCACATTTACTGAACCAGAGTCCCCCTCCCCTTAAGCTAATATTAAAACCAAAATTACAATTATATGAGTTGAGTGATAAATAAATTGCTATACTTCAGGTCACTTCCACAAAGAGCTTTCCTGGGCCAAATGGATGTTTTCCCTTTAGCATGAAGCCATGATGTGTGAAAAAGTGAATCTATCTTCCTATTGCGAACCTATGAAGAAAAATCTGCATGGGACCGATGTACACACTGAGCGTTTTAACATGTGAAGAATAGATACCCGTGACTTTCATTAAAGGTGGTGGACTGAACAAATTACATGTACTTCTCTTTCCTTCCAAAATCCAATTGAAGTAAAAATAAAAAGATTAAGTAAAAATATAAAGATGTTAGAGAGCAGTAGAAACTACCCTGATGGCAAAAATTTTGTGAAATTCCTGGAGGGAAGTTGGAACCAGTGAGAGGGAGTCAGTATTTAGCAAATGCACATGCATGCATGGGCAATCCAACACAAACAGAGAGGGAACCACAACAAAGATTAAAGCCGTGCATTCCAAGAGTGCCCAGAGAAACTCCAGAGGGAGCTCCCCAGGAGCCCAGAGGAAGTCATCCAAGAGCAGGAGCTGTCAAAAGGCAAATAATGGTTATTGGAAGACTGTAGGAATACCAAAGCGGCGGTGCCTTGCCACCCCACCTCACTTTCCATAATGCGAAATACCTGGGTCATTTATCCCCAGGCCAAAAATAGGAGGTTCTTTTTGAAGGAGCCTTAGCTTTGTGGTGAGGTGGGCCATGTGCTTCTTTCATAGATGCTTGAGAGAGAATAACAGAGCAGAGCCTAAGATAATTACATGCCTCTGCAATGGAAAAAGAAAAAAGGAATATCTTCTTCCAAAAGTGAAATACATGCAAACATAAGATAAATTCAGTTACAGAACAAAATTTAAACAATGAAAACACTTAAGTGGTTGTTCTTCCAAGTTTAAATTGAATAAATCCAATAAATTGAAAGCAGAACTCAAGTTTGTCACACTCTTGAAATACAAGCCACCTCACAAAGCTTTTATGAATTATTTCATGGGGAAACTGAGAAAACATACATTACACATCTCATAGGAATAACTCCATAATAATCACACATTATATTTAACTGGTCTACCCCCTTCCTTTCTTTTCCAGCTGCAAAAATATCAGATTTTCTATTTCTCTTTTATTATGTCTGTGCCTCCAGGGTTCTTGTTGATTCCAACATGTTCTTTCTTTTTACTTTCTTTGTAAGTAACTGTACTAATTCAATATGTTTTAGTTCGAGCAGTCAAGTACACAAGGTGTTCCCAAGTTTGCATAACCCTATAATTAATTATATATCTTTACCTACAAATCTTTTTGTAATACTTATTATCCTATATATAATTTAATTAAACCATTTCCGTCCAGATTGCTACTAACCATCACTCTTACACATTGCATGTTTTCCCATTAAATTGAATAAATTCCCATTAAATTGAATAAATCCAATCAGTCGAAAGCAGAAGTAAATTTATTTATTTCCCTATAAAATGAGTCCACATTTACCTTTTCAACAATTCTCTCTTCTCTGCAATATTTCCTGTTACACAGGCTAATTACCTTCAAATACATTTAACCATGCATTCTGCAGTACGAAAGGAAATGCAATACAAATTGGCTCCACATATGACAAGAATAAAGTAAGTCTCTTGCATTCATATGATTACTCCCTGTAAATCTTCCCTTCCTATGGTCCCATTGATATGTGCCCAGTCCTGGGACACCTTCCATCTCACCTGCCACGCGGTTCTACTCTGAGTAAAGAGTCTTTGGAAGAGTTTTCCAGAATGCCAAGAAAGTAATCTACATGGCATCCATGGTAACAAATAAATCAATAATACCAATACGGTGTAATCTAATTAGAACTTTTCAGAATGGCGGCTGGAAAAGTTAATTTCCTTGAGAGGTCAAATGGCATTTTCAATGGCTTGAAATTTCTACATCAGCCTCTGCAATTCCAGTATGTTGATAGAAGCGTGAAACCCAATTTGTTTGTCTTGGCTAATTAAATTCTACCTGTGACAATAAGTGCCACCACTGCTTGTCTATAAATTAGAAATGTTAATTATATGAGAATATTCAGTGTTAACATGCTTGGGAAGTCTATTACTATAGCCATGTTTTTAAAGACTTGACTTAAAGTCACTTTGAGCTGACAAGTTGTAACTATTCTGCTGGAATGCCAATGAATCTTGTATAGGCAAACCCCGAGCAGGTACCTAGTTACCTTCTATTGCCTAGTTTCACCCTGATATGTTAGTTGTAGTTTTCATAAATTATGCATTATTTGAAAAATGCACAAAGCATAGAACATCAGAAACACATGCCAAAGATGGTATGCAAAAAATCATGAGCAAGAAAAATAAATTTAAATTAATACCAAGACTAAGAAAAAAAAGCAAATACAGAAAGGTCATAAAGATATATGCATAACTTACAAAATGTAATTTTATGCAATCCTTTTTCTAATGAAAAGAAGACACGCTTTATGTTTCTAACAGACACTGTTTCTACCTGAGATCTATTTCTCTCTCCTCCTTATTACCAAAACTCCCTTTTATTCAGTTAACTATGTAGCTTGGAAGTAAATTCTGATTAGTCTAAACCATTCATGTAATCTCATTCTCCCTGCTAGTACATTTCCGCTTGTAGTTGTTCTAACTGTGCGCCTAACCTGGTTTGGGCCAATGACATGGTAGGGGGTCCCAGGGGGATGTTTCTTTAAAATTAACAAAAATACACTGAGAGAGTTTGGCATGTTTTATTTTTCTGAATGTACTGTGTAAGGATTTGACTCCTGGTGCTGCTATAACCAAGTAACAACCACAAGCAAGGCTCATCTGATAACAAACTTGGATTGAAGGTGGCAGAGCCGAGAAAAAATGAGGTCACATTGCTATGGATGTCACTGCGCCACTGAATTAATCATACTCTAAACCAATCTATCTCCTGACATCTCCTTACCTGAAATGATACATTCACTAATGCTTTAGTAATTGGAGATAGTGTGGCCGATAATGCTCATTGTCCGTGAGACAATAGTATCAGTTCTTTGGGAGAAGCAAATCTCCCTAGTAATTAACAGAAAATTTGCTTAAGAACATTTTCGTATGGAACTTCACAGGAAAGGCAACGAGCATAGGGCTGGACAATATCCTCAAATGACATTCCTGTAACAATTATAGAGAAAGCTTTCATAAGAATTTTATGAGGACATAGCACCAAAGAGCAACTACATGAGAGCAAACCACCAGGGCTGCACATTCTAAATGATGCTATAGTTTTCTGCTGCTGACTTTATTTCCAAAAAATTCTAACCTGTCTAGAGTTTTCTGGAAGAATGCATCAGAGGTTAAGATGTGTTAAGTGTAGATGTTCTGCCACAAAAAAAAAAAAAAAAAAAAGGAGGAGGAAGAAGAAGGAGAATGCAGAATGGTCAAATAAGTTTAGGAAATGCCGGGATCACAAAGTTGATTTCTCAAAGTTTCTTGGTTTGCTAAGGTGTGTTAACAGTGTTCAAGAAAAGCACATGACATATAACATTTCCTCCATTATCTGAAACCAGAACCCTCTTTATTCTTAGATCATTTAGGGGAAATATTGGTCTATATTATCATCATATAGGCTATAAAGGATATAAAATTCTATACAGTCTTCTTTGTAGATTACACAATACAAAACTGAGCAAAGAATGCACTGGATATCTTCAAAACCACCACGGGCATCATTGCTCTACATTAGGCTTTTGACCAAGGTGCAGCCAGCAGCGCAGACGCTGGTTTCCCACCTGCCCCCTCCCAGGTGCCTGAGGGAGGCCCCCTATACCTTCAACATTACTTAGGAGGATAGTATGACTGACGCTCATTTTGTGGAAAACTAAGAGCCTGGTAGAAACTCTGCTAGACGGATAAACATCCCACATACACTGGTCTTGGATCTAGAGGACTGGCAGGAAGTAAATATTAGCCAACATTCATTGCTACTGTCCTTACCCAAACTCTTAACTCCAGCAACAAAGGTTTGTTCAACTTCATTCAGGCAACTTGGGATACTCTCATTTTCTTCCTGTAGTTGAAAACAGATCAACCCCCTTCCTTGCATTATTAGTATCTAATAAGAACTCTTAAGAATGAATGTTATAAACTGGAAACTATTTATAGAAAGAAATTCCTAACAAACTTTTAGCATATCATTAAATGAAAAAAATCTCAATCATAAGCTAGAGTGGAGAAAAAATAATTACGAACTTATTTTTTGTGAACACCCCAGACGAATCTGAAAATGAGGTAGCTAAGCAGACTACATAATACAGAATGTTAGTGCGATGGCTCCCCAGTGTCCCACTGTGTCTCACAGCCCCCTGATGTGAGCTGATTAAAAAGAAATGCATTGTAAAAAGAAAAAAAATAAAGATAATACATTGTTGCACTGAGACTGGTTAGAGACTAGTCAGTGACTCTGAAAATATTATGAATATCATGGTTCATAAAGACCTGCAATCACTTACCTGCTGCCTTGAAAGCGTTTTCTCTTTTTAATTCATCTAAGGAGAAATAATTTATGTTTTTTCTATGCAGTTCCCCGCCCAGTCCTGGCCTTGTTCGTAAGGTCTGGATTGTGCCATTCAGCAAGCACGGACAGAGCTCACAGTTAGTGTCAGATGCTGGGCCAAGCACTGCGGGCACAAAGTCGAACAAGACATGGTCCCTGATTTCAAGAAGCGCAGAGTCGTGTAAATCTTACAGTTTGTCTGCCAGAGATTGATGGGCACTTAACCGTCGACGATCATAATGAGCACAGAGAGTGAAGAAATACCTACCAGTAATTATTAATCAATAGTAATTTCAGCAAAGGGGAGCTGATTCTTATAATTCGTGTGAGACATTTACTTGGAGCAATGAAGCTCATCCTCACGCACAGAACTCCAAGACAACTGGACAACTGGCCGATTTGATCATTTGAACAAGAAACTGTTCAAATGCAACGATTCTGATGCTATGTCATTTGCATTCACATGTGTCCATTGAAATAATGTTCACTTTGAAAAATAAACATTCAGTGTGTACTATACTTAGACCATGTGGTGTAGGAATGGGAGTGGAAAAGAGGGAGAAAAGGTCAAGGAAGGAAGAATGAACACAAAAATGAAAGGGAAGCACCTGAGGGCTCCTGAAATTTATAAAACAGTGGAGGGATTAACAGGCCAACAGCTCATTTTTACAGAAGACCAAAACAAAGGGACAAAGAACAAAATTGTGGGAAAACAGAATGGGGAAGGGGAAATTAAGAAGGTTTTATGGGGTCAGTAGCATTTTGACTAGCCCTGGAAGGAGAGTATGATTTTATCACAGGTTAGACAGGAGAAATGCATCCATCATCACAAACACTCCTCCAGTTTTAGGCTTTAATCTGACTCTCTTCTAAACCCCTGCTTTGCCATCATTCTGGGCAGACATCATCCTTGTTCTGTGGACCGAGTCTTGAATTACAGCACATAAGTACATCTAAGGTTGTCAGGAAGAAAGTTGTATTTAATAACAAATTTTCAAGGTTGTAATGGGATTTGGGGAAAATCCACCTGTCCTGAGGGTTATTTGACTCTAAATTTATATCAATTTATTGACACTTAGATCACGAACTCATTCTATACAACTCAAAAAATAGAATCCATATATCAAATATTATAGCTAAAAGGTACACAAGCCAGCACATAACCACCCTAGCTTGAATTTAAAAATGAGAAAACAGAGGCCTAACGATGCTAAAGGAGTTGCTGAAGGTCACATTGGGATTTGTGCAGAAGAAATGGTACTAGACATTGGAACCGCAGTAGAACACACTGCTTTCTGTCCATCACACTACCTTCCTTGATTGGCTTGGACCCGCCACCGGTTAGAGAAAAGCCCATTGTCAACGACACGGGTTCCACAGGGAGCATTTTGTTTGGGTGTTTTTACTGGCATTCTATATCTAGAAATCACCACTGGAGTGATAAAGCAGGAGCTGGTGTCTTTCTCTGGCAGCCTCCCATATAAACCCTTGTTGTCTTTTTTCAGCCACAACTTACGTATATTTTTCTTGTCAAACGGAATGTGTTTTTATGCACGAATTAGCATCTGTCTTGTTCATGCTGAATCTGTGTAGTCGTATTATGATGAGAGAAATGACTCATAATTTTTCTGTTTTTTTAATTTGATAAATGAAAAGGCAGTGCCAGACTGCAGTTACGAAGGCGCAGCCGAGGAGGATGTGTAACTGCGGCAATCTTGCACAGTCCTCACGGGGAGAAAAGCCACATCTGTTTCTTCGGTAAGCTTGTCTGAGAGATGATGATACTCGGGAGAGAAACACCAACCCAGAAATTCATGTATTTTATGAACCAAACCAAACAAAAACCAATCAGCATGTTCTTGGAAAAAAAAAAGTGATTTTTAGTTTCTCTAGTCGGTGTTGTACACTTTGGGAAAAAAAACAAGTGAACCAAATGATCCTAATTTTAAGCTATTTAGTCCATTTTCTGACTACTTAATATGCTTAAATATTAACAGCATCTCAAGGGTACTACTCATTTAATTCCCATATTTAATGTTTATAATTCTCACTTAATTTTAGCATGCAATAAAAACATTTATGTCTGATATGTTAATGCACAGTACTGATGTGGAGAAAATTCATTAGCAGATGACTTTGTAGCTAAGGGTAGAATTATAATAGTTTCCATAAATATGATGTGATCATTTTTATTGTTAGGCATTGCAGGCCAGTGACAGAAGGTAGATAAGCCTGTAGTTGAAATTACAGTAAGAGGCCAGAAAAATACATTGTCAGTAGAGAGCTTTGTAAATATAAAAACTGAATGTCAAGATGCTAAAGAAATAGTAATGTCCTTTATGAGTTACATGAACATTTCTAACTAAATCTTATACTTTAATGCTCTAATATACCATGAATAATTTAAAATTCTACCTGTTCAAGTGGAACTACAGTTTGTTCTCTGAATAAGTGAACTGTGTGACCTGACTGTGGAAAATAATTTACCTCAATCTTAGACTGCATTACTGAGAGTGTAATATCCAGATCAAAGGAGATCAAAAGTACTCACAGCACATCCGGAAAGTCAAAGCTCTTCTTTCTAGAAGAATGCCATCCAATAAAGTTTAAAGGAATAAAATTAGAAATGTTGCAACTGCCAATGTCATAACCGATGAAAGCAAGGTCAGCAATGGACGCTAAAACCACAGGTGTAAGTTGTTGATGAACTCTACAATCTGTGGATTAATTACAAAGCAGAAGGTTGACCTTCATAATGAAGAGTCTAGAAATACCATCTTAACTAAATGATCAAAACATTTGCCACCTATAATAGGACAAACGGATGCCATGCACATCTTAATGTGATGGAGTGACATGACATATTACCTATGTAGTTTTCTTTTTAAAATGTTTAACCAGAATCTATTAATAAAAAAAAATCAAACAGGCCAACCCAGACTGTGGAACATTCTGTAAGACAACAAACAGAATTCTTCAAAAATGTCTTTGTGATCAAAGAATGGGGGAGGTGAGGAGACTTTAAAAAGGTTAAAGAGACATAAACTCCAAATGCAAAGCATGATCCTTGACTGAATCCTGAGGCAGGCAGATAAAAAAAAAGAAACACCTATAAAGAATGATTGGGGGACATTGGGGGTATTTGAGTTTGACTGTTTGTTATCATTACTGTGTTAAATAATTGTTGGGTATTCTGATGGTATAGTGGTTACATGAGTCATTCATTACAAATATATGCTATGCATTTAGGGGCAAAGTGTTCTAAAGTCAGAAACTCAATATCAAAGTTTCAGGTAAAAAACCCTGAAATAAAGCAAATGTGGCAATATATTAAAAATTTGTGAATTCACGTGAACAGTATGCAAGGGTACAAGAGGAGTATTGAGTTCAGTTCTTTGATACCACATTTTAGAGGAAACCACTGTGTCCCAGAGAATGATGGGAGGATCAGATATCAAGACAGTAGGGGATGAAGAAGCAATCATGAAACATTGGGAACTGTTCACAGGCAGAGCAACAACTACTGTTCGGGATCTACAGGTCCGGTCACACAGAAGATGGAATAGATTCTTTTCGGTCTTTCTTCGGTCTTTTCTTCTCAAACAAATGAGTGATTGGAACAAGCACGCAGTGGGTGAGAGACCAGCGGAGAAGGCTGCTTCGCGCCCCTTTGACAGTAGGAGTCCGTGGTAGAAACCAGTAACTAGTCTCTTACAGAGTCTTCTGGGAACGTCGTACGTTCAATAGATAACAACCCCTACAGTTTGCTTCGGTGTTTTTGACTGACAAATACAAGTCTGACGCAATTTATTTGTATTAAAAATACATATTTGAAGAGTAGCACAGCCATTGTATGTCAGACATTTCGAGAAGCATTGGGCTTCCAGCAGTGAGGAGAATGATGAGGTTCCTGCCCTCACAGCTTCTCAGTCCAGCCCGCAGCTTCTGGAAACCAAGAGGACTGGGACAGAAGTGCCCGTCCATGTCACAGGAGTGTTCTCTTGACTTGAGGAAGAACTGTGAAGGTTATCCCGAAAAGTCAGATCTTGTTTACAAAAATACTTATAATGCAATGTTTTGTCCCATTAATATCTAAGGACACTTTTAAGGAATGTGTCCCAATATATCATATTTTAGGAAGAGAAACACCATCACAATCTTCTTTTAATGTATGATATCCATTTTTTAATGATTTGGCATGTGAATATCTTCTAAATTTGTGTTAATGTGAATTAGTGTGGTTTTAATCATTCCTTTATAATTTTGCAGTATATACATTAAGATAACTGAATGACCCCTGCAAAAGTAAAGTTGATCATTACTTTCTGCAATGATATGTGCAAAAACAAAGTACGTGTTGAATGTTGGTAAATTGAAAGAATAGGCTTTTCTCAGTGGCTTCGTCCATTTTCTAGGCTGTATAAGAAGGGTTTCTGGGGGATCCTGCCCAGGATCTGCATGTAGAGCAAATCTGTTTTCACAGGGGCCTGTGTCAGAGGAGGTGGTTCTAGTGGACCAAAATAGGTAGGATTTTTCCTCATAATCATCCAATATGGTAATAATAATTACCCTAATTTCACAGTTGCAGAAACTGAAGCCTATAAAGTCAAATGCCCACAATGACAAATCCCTTAAGGCAAAGAGCTGGGTTTGGCACCTGGCTGTCTGATTCCAAAGATAGAAATTGGGAGTCCAGAAGGCTAGCTTTTACCTGAAGCAAATTTTCACGCTCAGATTATAGCTCATCTGTGACATTAGACACTTTAATAAACTTAGTAAACTTAGAAAACTTGAGCTTTCCCTGTTGCCATACGTTTCCCTCTGCAGCCAACTTGTCAGTCAGCAGACACCATCCAACGGGAAGGCGATCTTTCCATTCAGTTCAGCCTGTTGCCAAGCACAGCATGGAAGCCAGACTAGACTGGAGGAGACTGAACGGTGCGTCAGAGTCCTCCATCTGTGGACATTTAGACAAAGCATGCTTGCCAGGAGAGCTCTGTGTTGGGCCAATGTCACCCAACTCATGCTGGAGTCAGGGCGACTGCCCTAGAGCATGGGCTGCAAAACAGAGGACACTCTGCTCTGTTGGTCACTGTGGAACCTGACTTCTGAGAGTGAAAATCCTCCTCTTAGCGCTGCCATGTGATTGCACTCCCAACAATTAACTATCGTCCCCTTAGAGAGGTCTGACTTCCCCAAATTATGTACAAGATTTCAATTTTAACATATTAATTTTCCAACATGTGTTAATGTGCATAGCTTTAAAGGATGTTTAACATATGTTTGAATGGCTTGTGGCACCTAAAATAATTAACATCTAAAGATATCCACGTCCTAACTCCCAAAACCCATAAATATGTCACCTTGTATGGCAAAGTGGAATGAAGATTGCAGATTGAATGCTAATCTGTTGACCTTAAAATAAGGAGATTATTCTGGATTATCTGGGTGGACCCAACGTAATCCCAAGGATCCTTGAACGTGGGAGAGGAAGCAAGAGAAAAGGTCAGAGTGACGTGATGGGGAAGGACTCATCTCACTGTTGCAGGCTTTGAAGATGGAGAAGCCACAGAAGGCGGGCCGCCTCTAGAAGTTCAAGGAAATGGGTTTGCCCCAGAGCCTCCAAAAGAAACATAGCCCGGCCATTACCTTGTTTGATACCAGCAAGACCTCTGCCAGACTTTTCTAGCCTACAGATCTGTGAGACAATAAAATAGTGGTGTTTTAAGCCATTGAGTTTGTGGTCACTTTTACAGTAGCCATAGGAAAATAATACACTGCTAAAAGGTGTTTTTACAAAAAGGAAAAGATAAATTATTGAGTGAATACTTAAAGAGCTATTGTTACAGAACAGACGGGGGGTGCTGAATGATATGAAAGACCCCCCTTTTTTCCCCGGGGGCTCTTCCCCTTTACCAGGTTCACTTTGCCCACTGCCAGAAGAAAGACATAAAAGGAAAGGAATAATCATTTATTTGGAAGTTGTACAGACTAAAGTTCTTTAGAATATGCATAAACACACACAGTCCTTTCCTCTCCCTCAGCCCTGTCTGGGGTACCGTATCTCACACAGGCTCCCGGCACCATCCACGTGGCAAAAAGGAGCACTTCCAAAGCCACAGAGGTCCTGACTCTCACCCAAGCCGCGTGATCCCCACTCACCAAAATCAGGTGGTCCCAAAAGGAGACCCCAAATGGCTGCCCCACCCAGATTTAAGTTCCAGAGCCAATCTTTCTCTGCAGCCTCATTTCCGGCTCCTCCCACAATTGGCCACAGCTGCCAGCGTTCAGGGCAGGTGTGGCCCTTTGGTGTGGAGCCAGTTATCTCCAAGCTCTTCTGGACCCCATCACAAATCTCTCTTTGGGGGCCCCCCTCTTGGCTGCACCCTGTTACACTCTGACTTTGTGAATTTCAGAGTTGCGCCTGGGCCGAACGACATCACAGTGAGAAATAAGAACGTGCATGTCAAAGGCGGGGACAGTGGCAAAGCACAGCCCAGGACTGGATAGCACTTTGAAGCTGGTTGCAAGTGTAAGGGCAGAGCCTTCCTGTTCGTGTCAGCAGTGGCGGTTACCTCGGAAGTGTTACATGCCTGCGGATCAGTTATGTTTAAAGTATGGGAGTGATGAATCCAGGTCTTAGAGGGGGCGTGAGCTCGTGAGACAAAAAAGATGATGGAAAACCACCAAAGGAAAAATACAAATTTTTAGTGTATTTGCAAACTTTTACTCTATTTACTATATCTATGTGATATAGAAAATATCACAATGTTAATTTCCAAGTTTGTTGGGGGGTATTTATAATTCACAATGCAAAGCTAAAGACACTGACACAGAATTTAGTGTATCCTAAAATGCTAAAATTAAACTAATATTATTATTTTTTTAGTTAGCCAAGAAACAGTTTCAGTGCGTACCACATTTAACATACTGACCTATGTGTCATAGAGTATAAACATATGTTTCTTCCATTTCTCAAAAATTAATAATACATACATACATACACGCAAACAATTATATTGTAAGGTAAAGGGTAGAGAAATATAAAAGATACAAATAAGCATAAATGGTTACAATACAATGAACAACTCTGCTAACTATACATAGCCTTGTTTCAAAGATACTCTGCAGCTAGGTACTAAATATATCTCTATTTTAAGATTAGTAAAATCAGACGCAGAATACTCAAGTCCCAATGACTCAGACAAATTGCTTAAAGTAAGAAAAGCTGGTTTAGATGGTCACAGCCATGCATCTGGTACTGTTCTCAATGTTTTATATCCACATATTATTTGCATTTTACAGGTGAGAGAACAGAGACACAGAAAGGTTAGGTATCCTCCCCAAAGTCCCACACTCAGTAAGTGTAAGAGTTGTGAACAAACCCCACACATCCTAACTCCATAGTCCACTGTTCAACCACTATGTACACAAGTTCTTTGTAGTCATTCTTTTCTAAATGTATGTTGAGGCCTTCCTTATAAATCCATTTTAAACTGGAGCCTGATACACTCTCTGATAGGGAACCATAGATCTCTTCATTTTAATAGATCTGTATTAATTTTATAATATTTTTTGGGGGGGAGTGTTCAAACAGAAAAGGATCTCTAGTGAAGTAGTAAAGAGTAATTGCTGTAATTTATGACAAGGCTGGAGGCTCATAGTGACTCCTGCTGTGACTTCAGTGTAAAGATCTCAAGGCTCAAGTCATTTATTCCAAAATTCCTAAAGGTTAGAGAACCCTCTCATTAATTTTCTTGGTGCTGAATAATTATTACATGACATTGTGGTTGGTTGCTTTATTCATAACTTATTAAAACAAAGCTCTTTTGCATGAGCTTTTTTCTTTCATTTAGTTCTCTTTTTAATTTTAATTTTTTATTTTTATTAAATTTATTGGGGTGACATTGGTTAATAGGATCACATAGGTTCCAAGTGTATATTTCTGACATGATATCTGTATATTGCATTGTGTGGTCACCGCCCAAAGTCAAACTATCTTCCATCACCATTTATTAGGTCCCTCCACCCATCACTGAGTGTTCGTTTTCATTTAGTTCCTAATGTCTTTGAATCGCCCTCCAAACACATCTTTAGATTCTGAGAATTGGACAGTTGACTAACTGAAAAAATATGTGAAGGAGAAGTTGAAATAAGAAATTTTCTAGGTTTTTATTTCTCCACTTCAGATTGATACTATTTTTATCAGTTTCAATTTCTCAGAGTTGTTATAATGTTGCAGTATTTTGGCAAAGTGATAATAGAGCTTTTCTGGAAGAACTGGAGGAAAGGAACCCATCTTTCTCCATATGGCACTTTGTGATTAGCTGTTGTTCAGTGAAGTATGGCAGGAAGGCAGTCCTGCCCTTGTATAAGACTGAACTCAAATTTGGGTTTGGTGTGAGGTTATTTTGTAATGATGTCCTTTCTCATAATGGGAAGAAATCCAAACCTTTTATTTTCAACTTGAATTTTTAGATTAGAAGCTACGAGTTTTATGCTCAGCTTTTGACTTACTATGAAATAATAATGTGGACACGGTAAACACTACCACTGAGCTTGACTGAGAACGTGTACACATTGATAAGAACCCCCAATGGCTAGGCTCTTGACACCCACATCTTTATGTAATCCTCAAGGAATCCTATTTTATAGGTAAACAAACAAACAAACTCAGGGACTGAGAAAGGTGCCCAAGTAAACAAACAAACAAACTCAGGGACTGAGAAAGGTGCCCAAGTTGATGTGGGCAGTGATGAAACTCCTATCAGATGGTTCCGGCTGAATCCTTCAAGGTCCTGTACACGTCAGGCCTTGTCGGACAAGAGTCAGTTAAAGAAAGCTAAGTAGAATCGGGTACGGCGCTTTAACCACTGAGTTTACATCCAAATTCAAATTCAGCTCTACTCCTCACTTATATGACATTGGATTTAACTATCTCAGCCTCAACTTCCTTGCTTATGAAAAAATATTACCTTCTTTGCAGTTTTTGTGAGAATATTAGAGATAATTTGTATGAAATGCCTGATATAGTACCCAATATGCAATAGCTACCAATAGTTCATACCTAATACTAATTTGCAAATGGCTTTTCATTACTTTCCAAATCTGTATAATATTCAGTAACAAAAAAGTCTGCCCCCTTCATATCCGTGTGAGGAAGAGCGGTCAGTGAATTGCTAACTACGTGTGTCGAGTTGCAGAGGTACCTGGATCAGCTATCTTTGTAGCAAAATATGCAAAGTAATTTAAGGCCACAATGAAGAATGAATCATGTAACCGGTGTTGGTGTAGAAGGGCTCATGCCGAGAACATACAGCGGTACGTGGCAAGGGTAACCCACTGGTAGGGATGGTCTGTCTGGGTTCACAATGGCTCAGATGTGTGGGCTGAAATAAACCTGGAGACAAATTTCTCCAACCCCACAATGCAGTGGGGGTGCAGATAGATGGTGTAAGGTGGACTCACAGGAAGCCACAGTCCCCCTCCCAGGCTTCCCTGATAAAAGGGCCGAGCTCCCAAAAGACAGCACCAATTTACAGCCCAACAAGTGGCCCGTGGGACTGCCTATTTCGCCAAATTCTAACAACCTGAATATTTTCCTCAAAGAATTAACTTTTTAGACTTCTTATCAAGCTAAGGTTAAAATTAGAAGATAAGACTGACACTTCCCTCCAATGAACTAAAAAATTAGCTCCTCTGAGGTCTTGAAGACTTGAGCAAGCAGGGATGTCAAAACCAAATAACTATGTCCTGGCTGGTGTAGCTCAGTGGATTGAGCATGGGCTGGGAACCAAAGGGTCCCGGTTCAATTCCCAGTCAGGGCACATGCCTGGGTTGCAGGCCAGATCCCCAGTGAGGGCCATGTGAGAGGCAACCATACATTGCTGTTTCTCTCCCTCCCTTTCTCCCTCCCTTCCCCTCTCTCTAAACATAAATAAAATCTTAAAAAAAAAATAACTAAATAACTCTTTCTAGAAAGCCGACCACCACAAAGCAAAGCTACAGCTGCCATGACTCTCGTTTGTACTTTAGAAGGCTTCTGATAATAAAAAAGAAAGAAAAATCAGGATTTATTGCAGCATTTCTCCTTAACCTTAAAGTAACCTTGAGTGCTCTGGAGGTGCCTTCTTAAAAACCTGGGTTTCAAGGCCCCATCCCACAGATTCGGACTTCAGGAGGTCCACGGTAGACAGGCCAGGGACCTGCAGTTTTAACAAGATCCCAGGTGGTTCTGGGGCAGGTAGTTTTCAGAGCACGGTTGAGAAACCTTCACCACCTAGCCTCAATTCTGACTACACATTGAATCGACAAGGGGAGATTTTAAAATCTCAGCTTGCAAAGTGATGAAAAAATGTGATTATTAAAAATATTTTTAAAATATATAAAATGCTTTAGGAGTATCCAGGACCAGGCAGTGGATTGGTTCCACAGTATTCACATTTCAGTTATGAGAAAGTTGTGCTAAAGATAAAGATTTAAATAATCAGATTTTATGACATCCTCTACTTTTTATTTCACTAAAACAAGAGAAGGAACAGAGTAAAATCTGAATATATGCATTTTTATATAAAAATGTATTTATTTTTATTGTTTTTCTGATAGAGTCTCTCTCTTTCCTCAGTTAGGATGAAAATTTATTGTTGTTGTAGTTGAGTTATGTGTCCCTGAGTTTGAAGCTAGAAAAATGTTTTAAATTCTGCTAAACATTGATGCCTCTTTTCTAGAATTAAAATTAGTGATTGTTCACTTATTTTAGCAACCTACTTGCAGAAGGCTTAACTCTTCAAGGTTAAACCTTACTTCATTAATAGTTATCTCTTTAATAGATGGTCCATAAAACATCGAAAGTAATTTTTATAAGTGATACATTTTGGTTCTTACTGCCATCAGCTGCTGTAAAGGTTAATGACAAGCTTGTCATTTCTCCCAGATTTTCATTAGGCGGATATTGTCTGAGAGGTATTTACCAGCACTGACCTGTTTGCGAATCAATAGTGGTAATGAGAAGCTGCTTTCTTCTGGAAGTGGAGGTAAAATATGGGTGTTATTTTGTTTGTCACATGCCTTGAATCAATGATCTGGGTCTTCCCGAACCAGCCAGCTATGCCATCGGTCACCCACGGGCAGGCAGGGAAGTTGGTAACTGACATCAAACTGCAGAGATTAAGATGATAGACAAGCATGTAACACTTTCAGCGTGTTTCTGAAAAATAATATTTTACGGCCACCAGATAGGAAAATGGTTATTTTAAGTAGGTCATGATGAATGATAAAACATGTCACCTTGTCTTTATTTTCAAAAACAAATTTTAAAAGGGAAAGCATTTCATTATGTAGGACAATGATTTCACTAAGAGGATTTGGGTTTGAAACTGGCTATTCCTACAGCAAAACCTCAAATGGTTTTGTCCTGGCTTTGATTGCACTCATTTAGAGACCTCTAGTTTTGTTCAGTGGTTTCAAAACTTGACTCATTAAATAAAAACCTAAAGCTTAAAGGAGATGATAAACCTAAGCTGAGTAAGTATTTTACCTGCGTATTTATGAGCTCAACACAGAGAAGCATACTCATATATTGCCATATTAGCTAATATTAAATGAGTGTCTCATTTAAAAAGAAAAACACAATGAAAAGTATTGCATTTAGAGATATTTGTCTTGGTTGGTTTGGAAACTTACAGTATCCGAATTCCCCTATGATGCAAGACGGGGACTTTCTATTACAGCTTTATCCTCAAGACTTGGAACAGAGCCCACTCGGGGTAGGCACTCAATAAATACGTATTGAATGAGAAAAACAGACTCTAATACCAAGAATTTACCACATTTTCATAAAATGCTACCTTTGTGTCAAAATGGGAGAAAACAATTACATATTTGCAAAATGAGTGGGAAGCAGGAAGCCAGCTGTTGCAAGCTGAGGGGAAACTATGGATTAAAGGGCTCTGATAGAAAGTTTTAAAGATCCCCAGGGGAACGAAAACTTCAGTAGAAAAAAAAAATTCTTCATAGCTTATAGTATAGTTTAATTGTTAATAGTCATACCAATGTAAACACTAGCGATTGGTCTAAGCAAAATTACAATATGGCAATTAGAAGAATGGATAATGAGAAGGTGTGGGGAGACATCACTTTTCATCTTCCATGACAGAAAGTCGATAAAGCCTAAAACTAAAAGTCAAGAAGCAGCAATACAGACATGACATTTAAAAAATGGCAATAAACCCCAAAATAATTAGCTAAAAGAAATGAAATAGTTGCTTGTGGGGAGGGAGAATGGTGAAACTGCCTGTGTGTGCATGTGTGTGTTTTGTACTTCAAACTTCTGCTCTTCAGAAAGCCAGCAGGTGTGTCACATCAAAGCTGGGGGACTAGCTACATCCCGTGACCTCGTTGTTGATGATCTCATATTCATATGGCCTATGGATACACTAAGGTACTAAGGAATCAACATCAACTCTAGAGCAGGCCCCTATCCACAGCCTACTACGTGTAGCTTGCTCTACGGCCAAATTGATGTTAAATGTGACAAAACCATAGACTTTATTATAAAAATTTATCAGCTAACTACAAAACAGTAGACTCTGTTTGACAGCTGGGGATCTAAAGATCTGATTAAGCCCTCTCATTTTGCCATTGAGGAAACTGAGGGGCCAAGACGAAATGTTTTCCGAGACTGGGATTAGAAAAGAGTCTATTACTTCTTGTGTATGTCATTCCATACTCCTTGATGGATTTACTTTGGAATGCAGTTGTTCAAGATCCCAGCTATGGACTGAATTGTGTCCCCACAAAATTCATATGTTGAAGCCTTAACTCCCTGTGTGATGAGAGAGTAGATGGGGCTTTGCAGACATAATTAGGTTTACATAAGGGCACATGGTGGGTCCTCAGATGGGATCAGTGCTCTTGTAAGGGGAAAAGCCAGAACTCACTTTCTTCTTCTTCTCTCTCCCTTTATCTTTCTTCCTCACCCCCTCTTTCTTTCTCTCTCCCTCTCTCTCTCTCTTCCTTCCTCCTCCTCCACTCCTCTGCCATGTGATGATACAGCAAGAAAATGACCCTCTGCAAGCTAGGGAGAGAGCCTTAGAAGTCCTGCCTCAGAGATTTTGGATGGAAAGTCTTGCTTCAGAAAGGGAATCTCAATATACTCACCTTAGCCTATTTGAATTGAATATGGAGATAGGGAAGATACAAGCAAAAATGTGTTTGGATTTCCTGCTGTGCCTCATTTCTGAGTTGCCTAGCAAGAATTTGTTTGCCACAGATTGTCTCTCTATGAATTTCCTGCATTCCCTTTGAAATCCCCGTTCCCAAACCCGCTTCTTCTTTGTCCAAAATGTCACCTCAACTGCCAGATGTGTCTTCAAATCTTATGTCTCATGGCACCCCCCCCAATGTACATCTGTAATAAATTTTGGACATTTTGTCCTGTTAATCTTTCTCATGTTAATTGGATTATTAACTCAGCTAGAAGAAGTTGGTGGGAGGAAAGTTATTTTTGCACCCCCACAAGGTCTTGATGAATATTGAAATGCATAATAACTTTTATAGAATTCATGATGGATTTTTACACAATTCCTACTGTGGTCTTTAATAATCATTTATTTTTATCCTTTGAAGGCCTTGAGTAATTTACAGTCAAATCAAAATTGAATAACAAAAACAATTTCCAATAAATCAGTTGTTTGTTCAAACTTTCATTGTAATCTTCTCAGATCAGCTTCTCTCTGCTTTGTAACTAACGGAGGCTACCTACAGCTGCCCCTCACTTTCAATACCTATCCTCCTGATGTTCCGACACAACCTGTAATAAGCCTAACGCAATCTGAATAAGTATCGCTTCATTTTAAATGCTTTTAAAAACATGTTTTCAATTACATGCAAAAACGTACAAAAATTCTGCACAGATACACATAGTCTCAAGGGCTTCCTATTACATACATTTAGGTGTGAGCTGCAGGAAAACGCCAATGGATAATGTTTCCATCAGTAGTAGATAGAGATTTTTCAACATTTACCTTGAGAACGATGTTCTGAAACATCGAAGTACAATTTCAAAGTATGAAACTCTCTGCAATAAAAAGGTAGCTTTAACCTGCACTGTAGAGTGATGCCTTTTAAAATTCAGCAACAGTTCCATCTTGACTACCTTGAGGTCAGAGGACGACAGCTTCAAAAGGCACACTGTGAACAAGGTGCTTTATAACCATCATCTTCTGGAGATGGAAGAGGCCTTTAAAGTTACACAGACCCATTTCACAGAAGAGGATGTCAATCGTTAGACTATGAGAATATGCTATTTCTAGTTTGTGTACAAAGAAATATTTGTGAAATGATTGTGAAGTTGATACCAAAAGTGATTTGATAAGTGGTTCGGGCAACTTGCTAATTCAGTTAACAAATAAATCACATTAGAGAGGTATTAAAATTTTTCTCAAAATATATATTGTATTTGTTAACAATTTACTGTTCTTTTTGGTTTTTTTTTTAAGAGAGGGAGAGAAACAGCAATGCATGGTTGCCTCTCACATGACCCCCACTGGGGACCTGGCCTGTAACCCATGTAAGTGCCCCAACTGGGAATCGAACCAGCAACCTTTTGGTTCGCAGCCCGCACTCAATCCACTGAGCCACACCAGCCAGGCCAACAATTTACTGTTTTTAATCATGAAGTCCGGAACTGCTTATCTGTTGCACACCAAATAATTTCTCATTCAACCAGCCAGATTATTTGTTTGAAATCCTATGATGCTTAGCTCTATCAACATATGACATAGATTTTTAAAGGGCACTAGAATGGAAGCCCTTAGGCCTAAAGTATAGACTGATTTCTGTCAATAATTCCCATGGGCAGGTGCTTTAACACAGCTCTGCTTCACTTCCTTTTCTGTAAAGCACAGGGTGAGTGTAAAGAGCTTTGAAATCCCTGCCAAACTTTACATTCTATCATTCCATTATTTTTATCTCTACTTTTTTAAAAATAACATTGTATATATCTGTCAACATGCATGTACGTCACCCCTTTTTATGTTTTTATTCCTGGAATCCTGCTGTTTCTATAAAGAGAGTAGCTATCATTTAGAGAAGAAATTCGTTCAAAGTAAAGGACTTAGCTTCTAGGACATGTGATTTTGTCACCATGTGCCGCCCTGCTTGTTTTCACATTCTCATTAAACAGCTGAAATACAGCCAGCAGCAATGCCAGCACTAGAAAAGGAATGTGAAGAAATTAAGGAAATGTGCAATAGATTGCATGTCTTAAGCTATAAAACTATGTTACATCTCAAGAAAACTGTTATTTTTTTTAATCTGATGTTGCCTTGTTGGCATATGGTCTGTATCTGGCACCTCGTGATAGCAGGCAGCCCGCTTCTCATCATTATTACTGTGAACAGCAGGATGTAAATGGCATGACCTGAACCAGCTGGGCACGAAGGTGTTAACTCCCGCAGTACTTAACTAGAATGCACACCATATGCATGTGTGTAATTAGCCTTATGCTTTTTCCATCCCAACCTTGAGTCTTTTTCTTCTTTTTAAAAGATGTTATAATTTAGTTTTGTGTTTTTGCAATGATACCATTTTTTTTTCAATTGAGAAATCTTAGTTGTTGTTTTTTTTTTTTTTCAGTCATCACCCTCTTATCTGAGTTCATCACTAGGAGAGAAAAATTGCTCCACATTATCTTGAGAAACATTTGGATGAGCTATCAGTCATCAACTGAAATTAACTTGAACATGTCTCCAATGAAATGAAGAACATTTAGGCATGCCAGCTGGAAGGCATTTACAGTTTCATTTTTCCAACTTCCTCAGAAAATCTTTCCTGTGCACATCTGTGAAGGTTTCATAATGATTAGAGTTATGTGAGCTTCGTGTGGCACTCGGGCACTCAGAGCCATTTAAACCGCCCTAAAGTGTCAGAAACACACCCCAAAATTAAGAGCAAGATGCTTTACAATGCACGCATTGCAGCTCTGCCCTCTGGCTTATGATTGATTGAAAGGCTGCTGCCAACTTTCTAAAGGCAGCTGAGAGCATGCAAAACCTCCTTAGCGTAGTTTGCATTCACTAGCCTTAAAACTGAGAGGATCCTCCAAATCACCTGGTCCAACCCTATAATATTATAATTTCATATACCCACCTTGTGACAATGTGAGGACAAAGGTCCCTTCTCCAAGTCCAGTGCTGCTTCTGCTATACCAGGGTGCTTTCCTTCTTCTTTCAAAAGTATAAATATATGAATTGTGTTGATAGGTTTTTTCACGTGTCAAGACTTCTGTGAATGATGATTATAACCCAAAGGTGATATGGAAAGCAGTGTAAATATACTTTTAGCCGCACAGAAAAATTACCTTTGGTCACTGTGAAAACTGCGTTCATGCTGTGGTGGACAGGATTTCTAGTACACAGATAGCTAGATTGCAGCAAGCAATGATCCACAGCTTTCAAAATATTGTAAAAAATAAGAAAATTAGTATTGGATAGCTTTAATTATGGCAGTATTCTAAGTCAGATCTCTTTTGAAATTAGTTTCTGTTTAACGAAAAGAGGAATTTAGCATCACCTATTAAAATCTGATGGTAAAGATTGCGAAGAGCCTCAAAACTTAATGTATTCTTTCCCCTGCTTCTAGAAATTCCCATACTTAAACTATTCCAGATGCATAAGAATCTCTATGCTGTTCAATAGGTTTTCTAAATAGCTATTTTTTTTTTTTGGAATTTTTAAAACCTAATGAAGCTTTATAACATGATGAAATCATCTCTGGACTCAAATCCCACCTCTGTCATTTACTGACCATACGATGTGGGAGAAAGCTCTCTAATCTTCGATTGCCCCAGAGAATGGTAAAATATAAACAGCCAGCTCAGAAAGCTATGATGAGGATTACTGGCAACACCCGAGCTTGGAACCTAGCACAAGAGTTGCTCAAAAAAATGGTAATTCCCTGCTCACTCCTCAAAAATCTTTTTTTAAACCCATCATCTGATTATTTGCTGAGCATACAGGAATCACCATTCCAGAATATATACCTTGGGAAAGCAAAGGAATATTATACGTGGTGCGGCCCTCAGAGGTAGGAAGATCAGGCATCTATATTATTGGACAAAGCCACCAATACAAGGAGCATGATTGTAACCAATTGTATAGAGCAGACACCAGACGGAAAAGAGGGCCATCTAACCAGAAGTTGTATTAGTCAGGAAGACTTGAAGGCTGATCTTTAGTCAGGAAGTCTAGGCTGATCTTTACAAAATGAACAGAAGTAAACAATATTCACGGAAGTAGAGCAAAAAGGACCGGTTTGGGGCAGAGAGCGAGGAAAAACCTGCTGAGCTAAGGCTCCACGGAATCGGAACGGTTGCTATGCTCCACCTAACCGGAGAGGAAGTTCATAGAGAACATACACGGTTAGGCATCATTACTGTTAAAAGTCCTCAAGGGGGTGACGGGGGAGTCATGTCCTAGATCATCCTGATTTCATATAATTCCCCATTTTTACGCATACATTAGAAAATTAAAAAAATTTGTCCCCGGCTACATGCCCCCACCCCACTGAAGTTTTTCACCCTCAGTGCATATCCTCATCTGCTGTTGATGGGATGCAAATGGTGCAGCCCCTGCGGAAAGAGGTTTAGATTTTTATTTCTGTGCACAACTCCCATTTAACCTAGCAACTGTAAGTCATGACAAAATGTCACAACGTGTCTAGTGGAATCTTCCACCAAGGGACTGCGTGGACAGATAAAATCAAAATTTACCATTTACCACATTAAACACCTGGCACTTTATAATCCCCCTCAGCATATGAAAATCCCTGGAAAGGCAGCTTTAAGTTGTTACAGGTTTAACTGACTTCTTAAGCTCTTCAATCATAGAGGTTTTTCTTGATGTAGCTATTAATATTTTATAGAACTCGTGTCCTGTAGACACATCTGGGGAAGTATAATGACAAACACAGGACAGTATTTCATATATCGATCAAAGCTCACCTCTAAAGTGCAAAGCACAGACCCAGAAGTGCAAGGAGGTCTCCGAAGTAGCTCTAAGTAAAATAGCTGGTGCAAGGCAAATACACCCAAGTCTGGAAATGAGCTTCCCTCAGTTCCTCACCCACACTGCTGTCCCCTGGAGCTGTGCAGAAAGGAGACCAAACAGTCAACAGCATGCAGACAATCACACGGGCAGAGCACAGCGAGACTGGTTACAGACAGGGAAAACAGATCTGTGTAAAACAGTACACTTTGAGGGCATATGACTGTATTAAAGCCAAAAGAATTTCTATTAATAATGTTAAGACTAATTTTTCCAGAGGAAGTCATGTTAAATATATTACCCCCAAGTATATAAAGAAATGTAAAACATACATCAGAACAAGTTCTTTGAAATACTAAAAGTTAAAAGTGTTGATGCTTAAGAATATTCATCTTTAGGGGATACCTTAATCACAAATGATGGGAGAAAGTTCCTAAAAAAATTTTATGGTGATTATACTACCCTGGGAAGATGAACTGTGGGAATCATACTAAATACGTATTGACTTAGACCCTGAATATAATTAGCTTAGAATGTGCAGTTTTAAATGAATGAGTTAGAGAAAACTCTGCACCCATTCGCAGATGCTAACAACAGAAATACTTTACTTCTGGGCCATTAAACTAACCTGCACTAAATGAGGTGGTTTCTCCAATAAAAAGTAGCTTACCCCTCTTCTCATTTCTAATGAATTGGATGTAGAATATGCTGTCAGATTCAGCAAACAAGAGTACATGTTGCCCAGTCAAGCTGGAATTTCTCTGAAATTCTCTGCAGGCCTAATTTAACTAGGTGCCACATGTTTTTAGCAGGTAACTCTATTCCAGGTATAAAATATACATGGATATGAAAAACTGTAAGGAAACGAGTCTCCAAGTTCATAGGGCACCTTGAGGGAGATGAACAACTAAGTTGTTGAATGTTTTAACACAGAAATAAGGAAAATAGATTCTAGCATTGCTAAACCCTGGACACTGATAAAAGCTTAGCACAATTTTTTTTTTTTCAGGTGACGCGGTGAAACCAAACTTTATTATGTTCTCAGGACAGGAATCTTTGTCAAAGTCCCAGCAATGGTCGAGCAGTGGTCCTGGAGAAATGACTACCACCACTTCGATTTCCATTGACAGCCAACTTGAGTGAGGGGGTTCAGTTAGGAAAATCCCTGGGAACATAGGTGAGGATATAGGACTGCCTTCTTCTTCATTACAATAAATGTACTCTGGTTTTGAGGGCCTGGGTGTATGACCACTGAGTTTCTCCATTTAGGTGTGTGGAGTTGGGTGGAAACAATTAGATGTTCCTACGAGCCTGGATATAGACTATGACAAACTGAGTAAAAACCCCTGGAGTCAGCAAAGCCGCAGGGACTGCAGTCCAGGTGAAAACAAATGACCACATGGGTCCATCCAACACCACGGACCCAAGAGTCTGCCTAAGACTAGACACTTGAATAGCATCATGCTCTTGGGAAAATGACCTCAGCAGCCTCACCTGTGAAATAAATATAACAATGACACTTGCCTCATGAAGTTGTCACGAATATTTAACATGGACCTAGAACAGTGTCTGTCCATAACAAGCTTTCAAAGAATGCCACTCACTTTCACAATAAGATTTCCCTCTATTTTATTCTCTGTTCATCCTGGAACTTTTTTGCAGGATTGGACTCACTAAAATGTTTTCTATTCCCATGGCCTGAGATTTTTAAAATATAACTTCAGAAGAATTTTCACAGACAGTGATTTAGTTTTTCAAATATTTTTAAAATATTGTGTTTATTTATTTTTAGAGAGAGGGGAAGGGAGGGAGAAAGAGAAGGAGAGAAACATCAATGTGACAGAGAAACATCAATCGGTTGCCTCTTGCACACTGGCCAACAAGGGACTGAACCCACAACCCAGGAATGTGCCCTGATCAGGGATAGGACCAGCAACATTTCATTTGAGAGATGATGCCCAACCAACTAAGCCATACCTGGCAGGGCAGGTTTTCAAATATTTTTAAAGCCTCAGATATTTATAATTCAATGTTCTCACTAAATAGAGACTGCATCTTTCCTCCAAGTCATGTTGATTAGAAAACTAGCCCCTGTACTCACAGACCTCAAGGAGACACCAAAGAGAAAGGCAGATCATTCAAGATTGATAGGCAGCAGTTTTAATAAGAGAACTTAGCAGACTTGTCTGGGGTGGCTGGATCTCCCCACCAATCTCTAGAATCTTAGAAGTTTGTATAGAGGCCTTAAGAGGGTTCAGTCAGGTATACAGTGAAGAAGTTCTCATCAACACATCAGTCTCCCAAGACTGTTTCATCGAAACAGCTCCTAGTGTGGGGACAGTGGGCGGAGCATACATTTCAAGGACAGGGGGAGGGGTGTGCAGCCTCTGATTGTGGGTCTCCAGCTTTCAGGCCAGCTGGTGGCTATGCCCTCTTGATTACCTTGTACAACCAGCTGGAACAACCCCATAGCCCAGCAGGGTTTCCAAATTCGTTGTCAAGTTAGAATCAGGAATAGAATTGCTGGTTTGGACTGCCCTGAACTCTCAGGTAACTGAGATGCACTGGCCTCTCTGCAAGCTGTGTGAGTCAGAAGCAGTCTTTGGGTGGACCATGGACACCCACTTTCCAAATGGAATGCCTCTGCTCCTTTCTCTCCCACCATATTTCCCCTCTGGGCTAAAAGGGCTGAGTTAACTGAACCTCAGTGAGTGTCAGGAAGAGAGCAGATGGTTTTTTATGCTGTTGCTGTTTTTTCCCCTAGAGTATATTTTATGTATTGTGCTATTGAGGTTGTCCCATTTATTTTCTTTCCTTTACTCCCCTCTGCCATCCACAGCCCCTCCCACTAGCATCCCCCTCCCCGTCTAGTTCATGTCCATGGGTCATACATATAAGTTCTTTGGCTTCTCCATTTGCTCTACTATTCTAAACTTCCCCTTGTCTATTTTGTACCTACCGTTTATGTTTCTTATTCCCTGTACCTTTGCCCCTATTTCTTCTCCCACCTCCTCCCTGATGATAACCCTCCACGTGATCTCCATTTCTGTGTTTCCATTCCTGTTATAATTGTTTGCTTAGTTTGTTTTTGTTTTTGTTTTTTAGGTTCAGTTGTTGATAGTTGTGAGTTTATTGTCATTTTAGTGTTCATATTTTTGATCATCTTCTTTTTCTTAGATAAGTTTCTTTAACATTTCATATAATAAGGGGCTTGGTGATGATGAACTCCTTTAATTTTACTTCATCTGGGAAGCACTTTATTTTCCCTCCTATTCTAAATGATAGCTTTGCTGGATAGAGTCATCTTTCCTTTGATGACTTGAATACTTTTTCCCAGCCTCTTCTTGCCTGTATGGTTTCTTTTGAGAGACCAGATGATTGTCTTATGGGAACACCTTTGTAGGTAACTGTCTCCTTTTCTCTTGCTGCTTTTGAGATTCTCTCCTTATCTTTAATCTTGGGTAATGTCATTATGATGTGACTTGTTGTGTGTTTTCTTTGGTCCAACTTCTTTGAAGCTCTCTGAATTTCCTGGACTTCCTAGAAGTCTATTTCCTTTGCCAGATTGGGGAAATTTTCCTTCATTATTTTTTTCAAATAAGTTTTCCATTTCTTGCTCTTCCTCTGCTTCTGGTACCCCTATAATTTGGATGTTTGAATGTTTAAAGTTGTCCCGGAGATTCCTAAGCCTCTCATTGTTTTAAAATCTTGTTTCTTCATTCTGTTCTGGCAGAATATTTATTTCTTCCTTCTGTTCCAAATCGTTGATTTGAGTCCTGGTTTCCTTCCCTTCACAGTTGGCTCCCTGTATATTTTTTCTCAATTTCACTTTGCATAGCCTTCACTTTTTTCTCTATTTCCCAACCATACTCAACCATTTCTGTGAGCATCCTGAATACTTATGTTTTGAACTCTGCATCTGATAGGTTCACTATACCCTCATTGTTTAGTTCTTTTTCTGGAGTTTTGATCTGTTCTTTCATTTGAGCCATTCTCTTTGCTACACCAGTCTGGATGAATGTTCTTCTTTAACTCCTTGGTTGTCAGAATTCCATAAAGTTCTATTTTCTGGCAGTTCTGATTGCTTTTTGTTTTTAAATTTGTTGTTGTCCTTATTTTGGTTGTGCGAGGAAGCAAAGTGTATCTATTTACTCCACCATCTTGGCCAGAAGTCTTTATGTTGTTGCTTAATGCAGGGCATTTAAGAAGGGCTCTTACAAATTATCTAGTCTCACTTAGTATTTAGTTGGCACACCCTTTTAAGTTGGAGAAATAGTAAGTACTGTGACTTTTATTCATTTCCTATTTCTGAGATGACTTTTATTAAACATTGCCTGACATTGTTGTTATTGGAAATCCGGTTCTTCCTTGAGATCATGAGGAAAGCATTCCAAAGATCCATGCACAGGAGACTGTGATATGGCAAGATAGTTTATTCAGGTGGAAATCTGCCCCTGGGTTTCCAATTTCCCATCTCCCTTCTTCCCACCATGGAAAAAGTCCAACCCTGTCTTCAGCAAGGCCAAAACAAAGGCCAGTATCCAGAGTTTCTGCTTCATATTAAAGCTTAGTCTAGTCCAGCCATAGATGGCTGCCAAGTGGTCTCAGACCCCATCCAGTTAGCTTAGCTTGTGTTCTTGGCTGTGCTGCTGTATCCAGACAGGTTTTGGAGTCCATGCACCTTCCAGCCATGCTACTGCTAAGGCCATATGGTTATGGAGTGAGAATGTGTGAGTGTACTAGTCGAGTGTGGGTCACAGAATGAGGGCGAGAGAGAGCGAGCTTCTTCATTCTCCTGGGATTATATTATCTTGGGATGGACCAGGTACATTTTCAAAGTAACCACTCAACTTTCCAAGCTTTCAAGGGCTTTTGATAAGTTCATCCCCTATTTAGACTCTATGGTCAAGCACCTCATCCTGAACAACCCCCCAACAATCCATACTGGAGGTTGGAAGGGAGTGTTAATCTCCTTGGTGGAGCAATTCCATGATCCCTTGGGGTGTGTGAAGCTCTAACTTCCTGGCTAAGCAAACAAGCTCATGCTCCCTGGTTTATTAAACTCAATGTCAAATTCCCTTTGCTCTCTTTCTTATTAAGGACCAGTTAACTACCTCTAGTACCAACATCTTTTGAAAACTAATTAGGAGTAGTTGAATGATTTAATGGAGATCTCACCATCCGTTTTTCCCCTCTGATACTCTCATTTTTCTGTAGTCAAAATTCTAAAATTGAGACTTCAGCATCAGTGTACCTCTTTACACAGAAGGTCAAGCCCTTACTCATCCTATTGCAGCACTTCCTTATTCATTTAGATTGCCAGTTTTCTGAATTAACACCTCGTCCGTATTTACTGCAAAAGTTCAGAGATGGGAGCAAATATCAAAAACGTAGCTCCTTTCATGTGAATTTGCCACTTTCAAAACAGAAATGTTTTTAACCTAAGACATCGGTCTAATAATGTCTTGAAAATGCACTGAGAAGTTATCCCTTCTAATAATTTAATTATTAAATATCCTCATTATACTAGACAGAATGACTTTTATTATTTTTCATTGCTAGTAATTTACATAGGGAAAAAGGCAAGTAAACAAATGCATGTGGTGTTGTTACAATGAGGAGCTTCAAAAGTAAGATGGATACTGTATTATTTCTACTTATAAGCTACCTAAATGAATATTCATTATGCAAAAAGAGATTGCATGTCTAACATATTCTCCCAGTATTAAAGATACAATTGAGTAATTAATATAGTTATATGCTTTCTTTGAGCCACCAATACAATAAATTTCAATAGCACATTATTTGAAAGAGGTGCAAATAGCAGCCAGAAAATAGGTCTTTGGAGGAGCACTTTCTTTTTTGCTTTTGGTTTCTGCCCTCAGGATATTCACACACAGTACCGTCCCTTTAACTCTACAATATTCATAACATGCCATGTGTCTCATAGGCATTAAGATATTAATGGCTGTCTAATCCTCCTAATTAGCTTGACTGATTGGTGGGGGTCAGAGCAACATCAGGAGTCTGGCAATGTTACTTGCAGACTGACACTTTATTGTTTTGTTTATCACTTATTAATTGCTGTTAACTGTCATGTCAGAGTGATCTATTTTAAGAAAGTGTCTACCATTAGTGTACTTTGTCTGTACACATGATTTTTGTTTTCTTTTTAAGAGTTTTTTATTTGCTCATATATAACACAACAGATATTTCAGATCCAGTGACAAGAATGTAGTGTTTGGGAACAGTTTTGAGTTGTAGAACAAATATATTTCTGTCTTGCAAAGTCATGTATTAGTAACATTGTGTCAAAGCAAAATGATGACAGTTATAGAATGACCTTTGCTGGGTTTCATTCACTAGAATAGAAATTTTCTTATAAGGAATTCAAAGCACACTGTGTTTACAAACCTTGAAATACATGGGAGTAAGTGTCATCTTCATTCTTTCTCAGAAGCAAGAAAGTTTTTTATGAGTGTTCTAGGAAGTCATTTTACTGATTCAGAATTTTACTGAATCAGAATTGATTTCCATTCTATAATTACCTGAGATAGTTGTCAAGGATTCTTCTTAACTGAAAAAGAAGGGAGCAGATCAACCATATTTGACATCACTGATAATAAGAGTAAATATACCTAGAATAATATGATGACTAGAAAACCACCCCAAATTTTAAGTTAATTCTTGTGAATTGTTGGTATTTTTTATAGATTAACAGGTATATCTGATTCCTTGCAAGAGACTGACCATGTAGACAGACAAGTGTCAGACTGCATATTAAAGTTAAACCCTGACACCAACTGCAGCAAACCAGCCTTTTGTGGCAATAACCCCAAACAGTCTGGACTTGATTAATAACTGACACTACCCTAATGCTTGACCCCATTTTTATCTTAGGACCAATGAAGTAAAACCAAATATGCTCTTCTAACCTATCTGGTAGGATGCCCCACTTCTAGTTAGCTGGCACCAGCTTCCCAGTGCCAATAGATCTCCAGTCACGGAATTCCTGATGTCTTCCCTCTTCCCACTATTAAGATTTCCTCCCCCTTGCCTGACTTAGAGCTTCTGCCAAAATGCAAATGATGCTGGCTGACTCTCGTTATATAACAAGGTCTGAATAAGTAGCCCTATTTTTTTCTCATTTGAGCAGCTTTCACTTATTTTCACATTTTGGAATAAGTTATATTTTCCTAAGCCATATTCTTATGATAATTTTTCTATCAATACATTTTACTATGGCTCTTTGGACAACCTCCATCAGTCAGCTGCAACTGCCTAAAAAATAGGACCCAATATTATCCATAATCGCCAAATATGAGAGTGATTTTTTATCCCAAGTAATTAAAACTATTATTTAAAAAAGAATACTCTTAATATATTGAGTATGATATATTTAACAACATTTTAAATAGGCTAAAATCCCTAATCAGAGATGGATCTAACTTATAAGCACAACTGCTTTGGGGTTTGGTAACTAATGTTATATTAATTACTATAGGAAAGTCATGAGTATATGACATATCACCCATGCTTTACCTAAGATTAAAGAATATGAAAATAACATTAAGGAAAAAGAAACCTACCAAGGCCACAATGGACAAAGCTGAAGCCATCTATCAGCCTCCAGAGCTCCGTCTTTCTATTTGATTCTGCCTTTAAATATACCACCAAGTGTGTTAGTACAGAATACTGGAGCTCAGGAACACACCCGGTTCCCATCTAATCCATCCCCGCTGTTAACATGTCTCTTAACAGACCCTCTGGGAACACCAGCGCTCTCTTAAAAATACATTACAGACTAGACTTCATTGGCATCAAGAATACCGTACATTCACCTGTTGATTTTCCAATCTAATTGCCATGAATTTATTTTTTAATTTTATATATTTGAGCTTAATATATTTAAGTAATTGATTTTCTTATTTGCAGGATTTAAAATATATTCAACACTATAATCAACAATTACTCTAAGTGCTATGAACAAATTTTAATTTGGTAAAGTTGATTCTTTCTTAAGAAAAACTTAAAACTGTACAGCTGATCCCATCTGCTCAGGGAAAACATTCATATGAAGCATCAATATTATTTCCCTGAAATTTCATAGCACAATTATAATATGAGATATTTAGTCCTCCATGAAACTGGAAATCCTAGTGAAGGTCGTTTTGGAGCTATCAGAGGGTTAAGAGAAACACAAACCTCTGTTCATTTAATTCCACCCCACGTTTTATGCACTGCCACCCCCACACTCCTTTCCAGGATTTTCTTCCCGCTTCCTAGATGGTTTTATTCGGGGGGGGGGGTGGGGGGGGGACTAGAAAGAGTCAGTGGACTGCTGTAGCTACAAGTCCCAGACATATGTTTGATTGTTTCCAACTCTTATTTTAAAAATAAGCAAAATAAAATAAAATATTTTAAATACAATTTATTTAGCTTAGCTTTTCTCAGTCAAATTTGGGTAAGGCCAGTGGAAACTGTGGCTAATCGCAAACAAAAACATTTAACATCATAGTGAATTCTTGGAAGAGCGTGTGTTAAGAATTTGCACTCTCTCCTAGGAAGTCTTTCTCTAAAAGCTTCTGGAAATTGTTTTCCACTAAAATGAGGGAGTTAGCCAATTGGGGGTGGGGAGGTGGAGGAGGAGAAAAGACATGGAATACATATACCTGAAGATCCATATACCTGTGGATTGCAAAAGGAAATCCCCACAATCAGAGTGAAGGGAACGCCAGGATGGCATTTATGAATCTATGACACGGGTGTAGAGAGAAACCTAGGAGCCCCAATGAGGAATTTCTCAGGGGGAGAAAGAGAAAAATGAAGAATATCTGAGGCAACGAACATCTTGAGAGATGATTTAGAGCAGAGATCTACAAATTACAGCTCAAAGGTCAAGTTTACAGTAGCAGGGTTGAGTAGTTGCACCAGAAACCACAAGGTCTAAAGGACAAAAATCCATCCCATTTATAGCTCTTCATGAGAAAAGTTGCCAAAAAGGTTTGAGATTGGATTAACAGTAAGTACATTAGGACATGAAGAAAAAGAAGATAAGGAAATGATCATTGACTCTAATGAAAACAAATAGTTGTGTAGAAAAGGAAAAAATAATAGTTGACTACATGGCTCAGCTATGAATTGCATGTCATAGTCATAGTAATATAAGGTTGAATATTCATCTAAGCAAAACTCCACTTGGGGAGAATTGAGGAATGGGGGAGAGAAGACAGCTCCATCCTTGTCATTCGTATGGGAAATTCAACAAATAATGGTTAAAACTGAAAAATCAAAGAGCAACAATTAAAAGTATGTTGTTTAGACACATGATACTGAGTCAGTAAAGGAGGTAAAATGATTGCATATGGAGAAGAGAGAAGAAAGAAAAAGAGCTGACGTTGTTTTGTTAACAAACCTTATACAGCTCAGCTCTTAAATTACATGCATATATAATTTCGAAAAAATAAATTAAAACTAAAAACAAAATAATTGGGGTCTGGCATAATATAAAAACCACTCGTAAAACAACAGTCATTTCAGAAAGGTTTCAGCCCTCGACAATGTGCTACCCATATGTATTCAATTCTACCATTAATACTCAGAGAGATTATCCAAAATAACTAATTCACGTGATCTTTGCACCCTAAGGAAAAACATTTACCTTATTTGTTTAATAAAGCCCCACTGATTCCACGGGACGTTCAATATGATAGTTATTACTAGAATTATTTCTCCAGGAAGTCTTACATAATGCTGGAAGTTATTTGTTTTGACACTATAAGCTAATGTTTCTGTTTAACTTCTCCGCCTATAAAATGAAAAAAAAAAAGGAAAAAGAAGGAAAGAAAGAAAGGCTCTAAGATTATGAAAATGAAAGATAAATAAGAATTCTTTGGTGGTAGGTAACAAGAAATTATAAATAAATAAGTGGAACAACAAATTATATATTTTTCCTCTCTCCCTTCCTCTCTCTATCAAAAAAAATCAATAAATTATTTTGTAAAAAATCATTTAAAAATACTATATAAACAATATGTTTGTTATAGGCTAAGAAACTTATTTCTGTAGCCATTCTCATTCCCTTCTGACATTTAACAGATGCATACACTATTCTGTACAACTAGACAGAATGTTAAGTTCTCACCAAAGCTTTTTTGTTTTCTGAAAAGTACTTTGCAATTTAGAATACTTTTGCCCATAACTGCAGCTATTTGGCTTATAGTTAATGCTTTTAATTTTTACTTTGATAAGTAAATAATATGTGTGTTATTAAGACTGCCTTCAAGGAAAAGGAGCAGCAATTCCTATGCATGATCATGGGCATCACACAAAACTGAGCTTCTCTTTAGTTTGTGTGTGTATAATTCAAAATGCCACTTCATTTTATGTTCCCTAACTCGTCTAGCAATAGTCTGTCCTTTTCATATTACATCTAAGACTTGATTCATCAACTATGAGATCACTATTATTTGGGTGCCTGCATTCTAGAATGTAAGAGTGATAGAATACAATGAGTCTTGTGTTGAAAAACTTTAACAAGCACGCAGGAATGCATATAATATGAAAGAAGAGATGAGCTCATGCATAAAATGTATTAGTGTGAACTGAAGTATTGAAAATCAGTATGCCTTGATGTCAGATAAAGATCTTTAGCTCTTTGACTGTAGGGACTGAAAGATTGAATGATGTGGTTACAGTCATCTGAAGTATAAATTTTCTAACTCTTAATACCTTTTGTCCAAAGTAACTGGTGTAATCAAAAGAAAACATGAGAAATGGTGTGCCTTTTAAAGTATATTTTGTATTGTTCTCACTGAATTTTTTAACTGTACCTACAGAGTATCAGCATATCGGGATGAAAATTAAACTCATCAACCAGAAATTTTTTACTACATTATACCAAAAAGACAGATGGAGGATAAAAATATAAATCCTAAAGAGTCAAAGAAAATGTTTAAGTTTTACTCTCCTTGTCCCTACCCTTTCTGTGCCCCTGGTCTCCCATTTAATACTTTGTACCCTCTCTTCCTTTGAGACTTCAAACTTTCTGACAGGTTGTATTCCCATTCATCCTTGAGCGGTTGGACAAAAGTCTTGCTCTGCCTTTGCTTCTTCTTTCCAGTCTATCATTCCCCTTACCAAGACTGTTTTTTTAAGTATAACTATTGATTATGTTATCACAGTTGTCACATTTTTCCCTCCCCTTTATCCACCTCTGCCCTTCACACCCCCTCCATTGAGCATCCCCCCCTCAGTTCATGTCCATGGGTCATACATATAAGTTCTTGGACTTCTCCATTTCCTATACTATTTTTTACCTCTCCCTGTCTATTTTGTCCCTACCAATTTTGTATCTTATTCCCTGTACCTTTTCCCCCATTCTCCTCCCTCCTCTTCCCTGCTAATAACCCTTCATGTAATCTCCATTTCTGTGATTCTGTTCCTGTTCTAGCCGTTTGCTTAGTTGGTTTTTGTTTTTGATTCTTAGGTTCAGTTGTTGATAGTTGTGACCTTGTTATGTTACTGTTCATAGTTTTGATCTTGTTCTTTTTCTTAAATAAGTCCCTTTAACATTTCATATAATCAGGGCTTGGTGATGATGAACTTCTTTAGCTTTACCTTATCTGGGAAGCACTTTATCTGCCCTTCCATTCTAAATGGTAACTTTGCTGGATAGAGTAATCTTGATGTAGGTCCTTGCCTTTGATGACTTTGAATACTTCTCTCCAGCCCCTTCTTGCCTGTAATGTTTCTTCTGAGAAATCAGCTGATAATTTTATAGGAACTCCTTTGTAGGTAACTGTCTCCTTTTCTCTTGCTGCTTTTAAGATTCTCTCCTTATCTTTAATCTTGGGTAATATAATTATGATGTGCTTTTGTGTGTGTTTTCTTGGGTCCAACTTCTTTGGGACTCTCTGAGCTTCTTGGACTTCCTGGAAATCTATTTCTTTTGCCAGATTGGGGAAGTTTTCCTTCATTGTTTTTTCAAACAAGTTTTCCATTTCTTCCTCTTCCTTTTCTCCTTCTTGCACCCTTATGATTCAGATGTTGGAACTTTTAAGGTTGTCCCAGAGATTCCTAGGCCTCTCCTCATTTTTCTGAATTCTTGTTTCTTCATTCTGTTCTTGTGGAATGTTTATTTTTTCCTTCTGTTCCAAACCATTGATCTGAGTCCCAGTTTCCTTCCCTTCACTGTTGATTTCCTGTATATTGTCCTTTATTTCACTTTGTATAGCCTGCAGTTCCTTTATTTTGCATCTGTACTCAACCATTTCTGTGAGCATCCTGATTACCAGTGTTTAGAACTCTGCATCTGATAAGTTAGCTATCTCCTCATGGCTTAGTTCTTTTTCTGGAATTTTGATCTGTTCTTTCATTTGGGCTGTATTTTTTTTTTTGTCTTGACAAACCTTTTACGTTGTAAGGGGTGGGACCTTAGGTATTCAACAGGGTGGAGCAACCTACTTTGCTGCATTGTGGCAGTGTATGTAGGGAGGGGTCAGAAAGGGAACAATGATGCTTGGCTGGCTCTTGCCCCACTTCAGTCACTTCCCCTGCTACCCACAAGAGAATTGGTTCCCTTTGGTCCTGATTCCTGGGTGAGTAAGTTTGTGTACATTCTAGGACCCTGTGGGTCCCCCAATGGACTCTTCTATGAGACTGGGATTTTCTCCTGCTGCCTCAACACCCACATGTTTTTACAGCCAGAGGTTTCGAGGCTTTATTTCCCTACACTGGAACCCTGGGTTGCACAGTCTGTCTCGCTCCCCAGTTGTTCCTCCCAGTTTATCCACACACAAATGTGGGACCACCCAGTCTGCCAGCCGCCACCTTGCAGCACTTCCTCTCTGCCCTGGCTGTCCCTCATTGTGCCCCCACTAGTCTGGATGAATGTTTCTTCTTTAACTACTTGGTAGTCGGAATTCCATACAGTATGATTTTCTGGCAGTTCTGGTTGTTTTTTGTTTTTAAATTTGTTGTTGTTCTTTTGGTTGTGCAAGGAAGCAAAGTGTATCTACCTACACCTCCATCTTGGGGAAGTTGCCCAAATACTACCACTCCTGAAATGTCTCCTTATATCTTCCCAGTCATCTTCCCACTCAGAGGACACACCATTTTCATGTTTCAATTAGAAAAGGAAAACAAGAAAAAATAATTCAAACCAACCAACACCCTTCTTTCGAGAGGAGGTTTCATGACTCCACACGTGAGTCATCTAACTTGCCCAATTTTATTTATTTATTTCTAAGATTTTATTTTTAGAGAGAGGGGAAAGGAGGGAGACAGAGAGGGAGAGAAACAGCAATGTATGGTTGCCTCTCACATGGCCCTCACTGGGACCTGGCCCGCAACCCAAGCATATGCCCTGACTGGGAATCAAACCAGTGACCCTTTGGTTCCCAGCCCACACTCAATCTACTGAGCTACACCAGTCAGGGCAAACTTCCCAATTTTAAAATTCCTGTAATTTCAACTGAATCACCTAATGTTGAGGTTTGATCTCAAGATCTTTTTTTTTTCCTTGAGGAGTTCTGTTTTGTTTGTTTTTTTTTTTTTTCTTGGCTTCCTCATTTGGCTTTCAGTTTATTACCTTATTTATCTATCTATCTAATCTCTGGTTCCTGTGTGGTCCTCGATACCTCACCTGGTCAACAAAACCTCTTGTTTATTAAGTGTGTATTTAATAAATACTAACTGATTGCCTCCTTTAAGACATGATGAGGAATTGTTAAAAATCAAACATAGCTCCAAGGATCTTACAGAATAATAAAGATAAAGCTTGCACACATAAGACTAAGATACAAATATATATAACAAAATAGAGATGAGGACATGTGCACTGTTAGTTAAGAAGAATTACTAGGATAAGAGAAAATTTGAGACATAGAATGAGAAAAATTTTCCAAGGAAAAAAATGAAGATGGATAGAATTGAAAACCCAAAATAAGTTGGAGGTCAGCAGAGGCACAGAGGAAGGTCCAACAGGAGAGCATTCCAGACAACAGAAACGAGATGAGTCAGGTCAGGCACAGGAATCTGATATAAGCCCTGACCGACATGGCCCAGCGGGTTAGACCTCCTCCCACAAAGCAGAATGCTGCTGGTTTGACTTCAGGTCAGGGAGCAAGTGAGAGGCAACCACCCAAATGTCGATGTTTCTCTTCCTCTTTCTCCCTCCCTTCCCTTCTCTCTAAAAATAAATAAATAAAATATTTTAAAAGAAATCTGATATAAAATATTTGTATTTGATTAGAATTCAGTCTCAAGGAAGAGAAGAGAAATAAACATTAAAAAGTAGCCACTCAATTTTGTTACAGTTTTCTTGGTTTAAAAGAATTAAAATATTTATCTGCATAAGAATCAGGAACATTTTTTGACCCGTGAAATAAACGTTAGTAAAAACTAGTAGTTGGCTAGCACTGGAGAATGTGTTTGTAATCCACATGGTGATAATTAGGAAATGATGTAACAGCAATGCCCGCTTCTAAAGTCTCCTGGAGATGTTCGTGGGGTCACCAGGGAAGAGCCAGGGCTCCTCACAAAGAAGGGGCCTATTTTCAGTTGACTCCACATGGAAAAGATTCTATTTCACGCTCACAGCCCTTAATTACCTTTTCTACCTATTCACTCACTGAGAGCATTTCCAGAAGCAGCGATGAAGGTTTTGACATGTAAAAAAGACTAAGAAGAACTAAGTAAAGAGTTCCCATGTGGGGATAAGTGTTCCAGGGAGAGAGCTCAGGACACACAAAGACTTAGTGGTGGGAGGGGGAATGAGACTTTCAAGGAAGTGGAAGTCTGTAGGCGACACAGAGAAAGCAAGGGGCAGTGTGTGGCCAGGTAAAGCAGGTCAGAATAGGGCCTTGGCCCGGTTCAGGCTTTTAAACAACCTCTGAAGATCCATGAGAAACCGTAAGAGAGTTTCAGGAAAGAGAATGACATAACTAGAATTGAGGTTTTGAAGACCTCACCTTAGTGGCTGTGGAGTGAAGTAACTGGAGTGGAGCAAGACTGGACGCAGACCGGTTCAGGGCTAGGGCAGTGACCTAGCAGAGAGGTGGTGGGACTTCGACCAGGCTGTGGCAGCACAGCTGGAACAAAGTACATGGGTTAAAGTACTCCAGTGTAGCAAGAAAGAAGGGAAGAGAGGATGGGAGACAGGGAGGGAGAGGAAAGAAGAAAGGGAGGAAGGAGGAAAGGAGGGAGGAATGAAGGATAGTTGGGGTGGATTTTGTTGCTGGCCACCAGAAACCTTGACTAAAACAAGAGTAAATAAGAAACGAATAACTGTTGAATGCATAATTAGATGACAAGGATTTATAGTGGGCTTAAATCTGTATATTCTCCAGCAACATCCATCAGATATGGAGTCAAGTTACAGACAGAAGGCTACCATTGAGTGCCTACAGCATGTATTATTATAAGAGCACTTTTTACATGCCTTCTCATTTAAACCCTATAATCACACTGGGCGGGGGGGTATTACTTTCTTCCTGTGTTAGAGTAGGCGTTAGGTTTAGAAAAGTTAAATCACTTGTCTGAAAGTGAAAAGCTAGTTAGTAGTAGCATTGAAATTTGATTCAAATCTGCCTGACTTCAGTAACCATGTGCTTTCTTTCTTTAAATTTTTTTTCAAAATTTTTAGTTACAGTTGACATACAATACTATATTTGTTTCAGGTGTACAAGGTACTGATTAGACATTTCTCTTTTTTTAATCATTTTTTAAATTTTATTTATTTATTTTTAGACAGAAGGGAAAGGAAGGAGAAGGACAGGGAGAGAAACATTAATGTGTGGTTGCCTGTCACATGGCCCCCACTGGGGTCCTGGCCTGCAACCCAGGCATGTGCCCTGACTGGGAATCAAACCAGCGATCCTTTGGTTCACAGCCCACACTCAATCCACTGAGCTACACCAGCCAGGGGTTGATTAGACATGTCTATAACTTAGGAAGTGATCACCCCAATAACTTTAGTGCCCACCTGACACCATACACAGTTATTACCATACAATTGACTACATTCCCTATGTTGTACTTCACATCCCCATGAACCATTTGCTGTCTATGAAACTCCACTGGGAAAAGTAGGAAGCCTGAGCTTGAAGACTGAAAAAGCAGATGTGATGGAAGGTCAAAGGACCATAGTAGTGTACAGGCAAACTCTCCACTGGGTCCAGTCTAGGTAGAAGTGAAAATGTCGTCAGAGATAAACTGGAAAACAGAATTGTGTTGGGGACAAAGGTCATACTTAACGTGAAGAGCACATGCAGTACAAGAGGAGAAAAGTTAGAGCAAAGGCTTAGAATCTTGGAGATGGAAAAATCAAGAGTAATAAACATGTTCAAGTGGTGGAGAACAGTTGAATATGTGAATACTCAAAATATATGGAATTTTACAAGCTTTCAAAACCAGATGTCGCAAGTGTAGCACAGACTGTTGGCAATAAATCAAGAGAAATAGGCCAGAAATTGCAGAGTGCCTCATAGCTTCATGACAATAAGGAACAGGTCTGGTGTAGTGAGCTCATGGTTTACACGCAACAGTGTGAAAAGTGAAGGACAGCTTACTAATGGTGTGGACAAGTATGTCTGTCTTTCAAATTCAATTTCTTCACATTTTAATTTGCAAACCCATATACCTATATGATTTCTGTTTTGTTTTGCTTTGCTCTGCTTTAGTTCTTGCGTGACTGACACCTCCTGCAAATGCTTCGTAATTGTCCTGGTTTAGCAAACACTGGCCATTTTATTCTTTTAGCTAAATTCTAGAAGCTGAGAGAAATTTATTCTGAATTTTCCTCTCAATTTCTTCCTCATCTTTCTCTTTCTTCAAATTGTGTACAAATATAAATATGAATAGAGAAATAAAAGCAAATATAGGAAATTTCTTCCCTTGAAAAGTAACAGTGTCAGGAAAGGGACATGTGACTAGTTACTACTGTTGGTGAGTCTTAATTTTATGGTTAAGTCCTTCCTAGGTTAGAGTCAAAACATGACATATTCATAATTTGTTTCGTATTAGGTCTAGTCAAAGTGTCAGTAAGTTGAACTGTCATATGTGTCTTGGTACACAAGTGGGTTGCCACTTCCCAGCCTCGTGTGATTAATTCTCCATAGAAGGTGTGATGAATGACCTCAAGCCTGTAGATCATGCAGAGGCCACTACTTTGAACCGGCAACCATGCCAAGAAAGTAAGTCATCTGGTGAGAATTTATGAGAATTCCTAGAGTAATATTGCTGTATTTTCCTGTGTTTGAAGTAAATATTGTCTCTCTGTGTACTTAAATATCTTCCATGAATAAAAAGGGTTGCTCCATACTAAAACTCTATATTCACAAATTTACTATGTTTAGGTTTGTTTTGAGGGTCAATAGAGTAAGATTTTGATTTTTCTTATTCCTGCCCACCTTCAAGAAAGAAACAAAAAATGTGACGATTAAAGAATCAAGCAAATATATTTTGTTTTGCTCTTTGTGTTAAAGCAAAGCACAGGAGAAACACTTTTGTAAGTGGAGTCCTTGTATTTAACTAATTGGATCCTCCATGACTTTATAAGTGGATATTTTTGAGAATGACTCACATTTTTAGGTAGAAAATTCTGGCTAAAAGTCCACTATTTTGAAGGCATCTCCACCAACTAGAAATACTCAGAGACAGAGAAATTACTAGAATACCACGTTGTAGTGAATTAAAAAACAAATGCTATAGATCTATGTCTTTTAGTACAAATTAGCAAATAAGAAGAGGTCCCTTTTACCAGACCATCTAAATCTCTGACACTTAACATATATTTGTGGGTATAAATTAAAGTAATCAAATATTTTAGTGGGTTTTTTTTTTTTTTTTCAAATACACATCTAGAACCCCCTACAGATTTCACTGACGGACACTAAAAAATATAAGAGGGAACATTTAGCAGTGTGACTTTTTAACATAATTAACTAGCAAATTTTTCCAATTAGTCATTTCAGTAATATAGTATTCCCTCTCAAGTTTCTCCCACCCTTGGAAACTGATGAAAGAATTTGAGAATCTGCCTTTCTTGATCTAAGTCACAGCAGGCGAAGACAGGAGTTGTAATTAAATGGACCATCCTTGAGTTGGCAGTTATACAAACTGCCGAAGGCAACCTAGGATTATTCCTAGTGCCTGGGTCATTTCCTCACCAATTCGCAGGGTTTATTTCCAGGGGGCATGGAAAGAGAACTAGGAGTAGTGCTGGGAGTCCCCAGGGGCGAAAACACAGAGAGAAATGCCTGGGTGGTTCCAGTGGGATCTTGCTCAGCAGTAAAGGCTCTGTGTTGGGAAGATGCCCTTTAACTTCCCAAATCCACTGCTTCTTGGGCCCCCTGGACAGAGCCCTGTGGGAGGAGTTCAGGGGTTGCCACGGAAGCCTAGTGGAAGAGATCAGATTGGTCAAATTCATATTAAAATCAGATCTTTCACAAAGCCATCTTTAACTTGGCTAAAAGAAATGTCTGATATATTTTAATTTTGACATTTATTCAGTCAGATTACTTTAAAGTCGGAAAATGAGTTTCTTTTTTTTTTTTTAAAGATTTTATTTATTTATTCTCAGAGAGAGGAGAAGGGAGGGAGAAAGAGAGGGAGAAACAGCAATGTATGGTTGCCTCTCACATGGCCCTCATTGGGGACCTGGCCCGCAACCTAGGCATGTGCCCCAACTGGGAATCGAACTGGGACCCTCTGGTTCCCAGCCCGCGCTCAATCCACTGAGCTACACCAGCCGGGGCTGGAAAATGAGTTTCATTCATTTTATATTCTCAGCACAGAGTCTAGAACAAAATAGGTGCCCCATCATTATTGTTTGCTGGCCGAGCAGTCATTATAGGCATTTTACCAAACTCTTAAATATGATATTCTGCCCAATACCACTGTACCATTATTAACTAAGATACTAATGCATATGCAGTTTAACAAAAATACAATATTTGGTTCTGATATACCCCAAACCTTTATCTATAGAATTGCCTCTATTTGACCTTTGCCATTGTAAAAATGGCAATTCTGTGTGGTTCAATTTCATAACTTAATTTGGTTTAATGGCATTTGTATTTTTCAAGACATTTTCTTTAGAGAAGAAGAAAATATTCTCCTCTGTCCTCTTGCAGGAGTGTCCAACCTTTCGGCTTCTCTGGGCCACACTGGAAGAAGAGCTGTCTCAGGCACACATTCAATATGCAAACACTAATGGAAACTGATAAGCAAAAAAATTGTTTTAAGTAAATTTACAATTTTGTGTTGGGCTGCATTCATAGCCACCCGGGGCCACATGTGGCCCACAGGTCAGGGGTTGGACACCCATCTCCAGTTGAGCTAAAAAATATAATGACATAAAACAGATTAACAGGAAGAAAACATACAAATGTCATTAACTTTTATATGTACGTGGGGACCTTCCCAAGAGAGTGAGACCCAAAGAAATAAGCAGAGCAGGAAGCTTTTATACCTTTTAGCCAAATAAATAATAATTTCATGAACCATTGACAAGACAAAGGAGCTTGAGCTAGGGGGAGTCAGTGATGAAGGAGGAAGATAAGGGTTGGTTTATCAAGGTTTGTACTGATTCCTCAGCCCCAAATTCCCCTTCTCTGGTGGGAAGAATGCTTTTCTTCCTTCTAGTGCAGTGGGGCTACATTTCACTGGAGAGCCTTGCTCTTGCCCTCAGGAAGGAAAAGGAGGGTCAGATTGTCTTTCTTGCACCTGCTCCTTCTTAAGCACCTTTAATTCAAAATAATCAATATAACGAAGTGGCATATTTTAGGTCTTCTTCACCATGTATACTATCTAGTTTTTAATACAATGTAGGTTACGAGAAGCGTGTTCATGTTACAATGAAACCCAGAGAAGCTAAGTGCTTTCCCATTGTTTCTCAGCATTACTGACAGGGTCAAGGTTAAAATCAGCTCTCTTGCCTCAGTTCATTCCAACATCCTTGTTATTTGCATTCCACCATACAAAATTATTTTCCTCCTTTTCATATATGATTCTCCTCTAAAGGTTATCAGTTTCTGTGTTCATCGAGTTGGAAAGGATACCTGTCATTTTAAGAGCTGATGGACCAAAACCCAGTTTGAACACTGAAAATTCATATTTTAATACAGAGCAATAGGGAGTGAAACATTATAACCAAATCATTATTTAAACTATTTAACAGACTAAAATCCCCAAATCACAATGAACCCAATAATCACCTCTACTAAAAATTGGAATCATTTTTAAAGAAGTTACCAAGACACGTGTTTTGTTATTATCCATCTACACACCTGTTAGTTTTCAAAAATAACATTATAAAAGATTCTCCATACCCATCCACTGGGAGATTTTCAACTGCACAATTTTATTTTTTGCCCATAGGCAACTTGAGCAAATTTACATAAAATATTCCTCCAAGCCACTAATCATTTAAACATTTTCTGCAGAAGCGATCGCTGTTACTCTTTTCTCTTTTTTTAGAGTATATTCATATGGAACAATTCATGTCAATAGAATCTTTTTTCAAAAAGAAATTTAATTTTTAAAAAGATAAAAGTTATTTTCTTCTAAAAATCTGATGAAAGCCCAATGTAGAAAGCATAGTCTGACACAGTGAAAATAAGAACCTGAATAAAATCTTTTAGGATCAAAAACTCAGATAATCTAGAACTAATGAGCATTTCTTCATATTTTACTGAAGTTCTAAGCTATCTTTACTTCCCAAAGGTTTCAATTAGTAATTTTTTGAAGTAAATTTTTCCAAACCTCAAGTTCAGGTTTTAACTTATGTCCAAATGCTGTCAAATTCTAACCTAACATTTTCAAGTGGGCTAATCCTATGGGTACTCAAAATCAAATTTTTATATTGTATTTTTAGAGGCAAACTTGAAATATACATAGCAGTTCCTAAAAATATCCTACAGCTCATTGCAGTTTTTGTCCCCGTAATCTTAAACTACAATGCATCTTCTGGGACGGCTCTCCCTGCTGGTCAGTACTATTTCCAGAGGACCGTTATAGAGGTAACTCTTCCTAGGTAGTAGATGGTATTCTGGGGCTGTGGGTGGAAGAGGAAAGGAGGGGAGAAACAAGAACACTCTGAGCAAACTGGAGGTTTGATTCAGTGGGCATACTTGAGTAAAAGATTTGGTTCAAACATGAACTTGAAAGGAATTTCAGCTCTGAAGAACAGCAGCATGAAACTGCAGTGGCTTCCTCCTTCCTGAGCCAGAGAGACTTGAGAAAGCAGAGAGGTTGCTGTGTGGGCAGGTGGGCAGGGAAACAACTTCTGAGTACACTTCGGTGTACACCGAGACAATCTCCTGGACTTTGGCCACTCTCCTGGAGCCTGAATTGTTGATACAAAAGTAACTGTTTTCCTTGTTTAAACAAACAAACAGTGTTCTAACTGGCCTGTCCTTCACAGTTCAGCCTGTTCCATGCTGAAATCTTGTCCCTGATGTCTCCACCAGGAGTGGACTTATTTGTATGCAATCCTCATGGAGTCTCTAAAATGTCAGAATTACCCCCAAATGGCACACCACACTAGGAACTAGGTGGTGTAGAAAAACATCTATGACTGGTATTCAGTCTCACCGCCCCTTTGTGATGCCTGACACTGCGGAGTTAACATGATATCATGATTTGGGGGGAGGTGCGCTATCCGTTTCATCCCTATTCTTTTCAGTCTTCCTTTCCTGAGACAAGCTTATCTAATCGGCACCCCCTTAAACAGACATCTATTGCTTCCTAAGTATAGCATACCTTATAGTAACTAATCGTGTGTGTGTGTGTGTGTGTGTTAGTTTCATTTACTGACACATATTTGCTGAGAATCCATTATATATATATTAGACCTATTTTAGGCTATGGGAATACAAAAATATAAAAGACAAGGTCCCTGCCTGCATGGAGGTTATATTCCAGCAGAAGGAGGCAGATAATAAGGAGAAGAAAATAAGTAAGATGATTTCAGAGACTGTAATTGTCATTTAATTTATAATGAGCTACGATTTCTAAGCAATTATTTGCATGCTAAGAAAAATATATAACCTGGCCCGGCTGGTGTAGCTCAGTGGATTGAGCGCGGGCTGGGAACCAGAGGGTCCCGGTTCGATTCCCAGTCGGGGCACATGCCTGGGTTGCGGGCCAGGTCCCAGATGAGGGCCATGTGAGAAGCAACCATACATTGCTCTTTCTCCCTCCCTTCTCCTCTCTCTGAAAATAAATAAATTAAAAAAAAAAAAAGAAAAATATATAACCTATAAGTTATTTTTACAGGTAATTAAATTTTATCAATACTAAATTTAAAAATTAACAAGGCTGACCTGTTACAACGTGTAGACACCTACTTAAATTTGTCCTTTTCCATTTTACAGTTTTCTTTTCATATTTTGGGATTATTAGTTGCTTTTTCTAGTCACAGACATTTTTGTAGGCTCTTAAAAAGAGCCTACAGCCTGGATACTGTGTTCATAGGTCCCAATAAATGAGCAGACTCTCCTTGCAAGCTATGTAAAGTGCTCCATTTCACGTAGACAGTGATGGAAAGCTACCAGCGGAGCTCAGCACACATTCTCCCATTAGCTACACGGGCTCAACCCAGAGGTTATTTCTAACTCAGGGACTAATCAGAAACTTCGGGGTGGTCGGTGATTAATAAATCAAAGAGAAGCACATGTATGGAAAGCCTCTGATGATATCTGCTCCCATGAAAATTACTGCAATATACATTCACAATGACTCATTAAAGCGCGCTTTCTCTTGCAGGTCACTGGGTGTTGAGAGCTTGAAAACAGTAGCATGCTGAGCTCTTGGTTCAGAAAGGCAGGACAGTTAATGATGTTGCACAGGAAATGTGATGATTTGTCATGGGGCTGCCAATGGGGCATTTATTTTTAGCCGTTCCCCTAATCAGGAAGTTATAGTTCTCACAAAAACTGGTTTTAGTTCATTACTTATCAAAACAGAACTCAGAAAGCAAAAAGGGCAGACGCCCAGGAAGAAGCACAGGCAGCTGAACAGGCCACGGTTAGTTCAGGGGGGTCCACCCGTGTTTTGTTTCTAGAGTCACACTAGTTTCATTCTACCTGTGAGAGCCTGGCCAAGTTAGTCAACATCTCTGTGCCTCATTTGCATATGTTGACAATGGAATAATTATCATACCTAAGTCATGGATTTGTGATCATTAAGTAAAGTGACACAGGTTTGCACCCATAGCTTGATAAATAGTAGCTGTTTTCAGACAAAGAGGCATCACTGAGCAGGAGAATGAAGTCTTTGGGGAACTAAGGAACAAGTAGGTAGTTGGCATTTTGTAGAGTATATTTTTTAAACATTCCAATATCAAAATTTGGTATTTGAAGGAAATTTTGAGTAATAATGTAGGACCTGACAACTTTTTATACTTAGTAATTAAAATTATAAAACATAAAAGAAAGTAAGCTTCCAAATGTGCTCATTTCAGAATGCTTGGGATAACACACGTTAGAAACTCAAAAGTGGCTTAAGTCTAAGAAAATCAAATAAATGAAGTGTAGTTTTTTTTTTACAGCTGTTCTTTATAGGGGAAAAAATGAAAATGGTTATTCTAACAACCAAGATGTCAGAAACCCCGTGTGTATACATTAGTTCATAGATGTGTAACACGCACCAAGTTCTCACTCATTCTCTACTAATCCTTATGATGTATTCTTAAAGTTTTGATTGATATATACCTTCAGGTCATTGGCATTGATAGGAACTTGGCCTTAAGAAAGCCTTACTGGTGCCCAGATGGCTCTGGCATCAACCACACGAGTTTCCAGCTGACTGTATTGCAATCGCCTTATACTTCTACATTCGCTGCCCTGTTTTGACTGTTCATTTTGCTGTGAGGAAACTGACACCCAGTAAAAGACCAACATTCAACAACAACCTAGTAGCAGGGCCTTGATAGAACTCTGGGCTTGTGATGGTTTTTTTTTGGACTCTACCCACTTTCCCTGATTAAGTCCATGGCAGGGAAGCTATCCTGAACAAGTCAGTGGTGGTTTTCCTTTGGACTACCTCACTGCAGGAACACAATCAGGCTAGGACACAACATCAAGCTACATGGGAAAACCATGACTCTTGGGAAGCATACTGCAAAGCATCATAAACGGAACTTACCTGAAAATGAATGCGTCCTTTCAGAAAGATTCCAGGAAGCCACCCAGACATTCGTGTACATTTTTTTATGTATCAGCTGCTGCATGGGTATTTTGAGAAACACTTTGGAAAATCACAGCAGGAATCTGGCTTTAGTGTTTCAAAAGTGCCAGCTTTATTGCAGCTCAAACAGAAATAAAAAGGAAAGGACATCATTACTTGGCAGGTCGTTCAGTGCAGTTCCAGCAGGGAGGCTGACGTTTCTAGCTCCAATGTGCTGGCCTTCCCAGCCTTGTGGGAAAAGAAATGCTGTCTTGGCAGAACCTGAACCAAATATAAACCATGGTTTCAACATGTTCATGCCCTTTTTACCAGGGAAGGGCTTTCCTTGGAACATCTTGGATTACTGAGAACATGTGTACCTCCTCTTTAGAGAGACAAAACATTCTTTTATTGGATGACCCCAAGAACCTTTTTCCCTTCGACTGGGTGAGAGGAGGAGAGAAAAGGAACCCCAGCAGAAAGGTAATTGTGTGGCTCTGTCACACGCTTTCTTGCTGAGCTACATAACGGTTCGTAAGCTCTTAACTGAGACTCACAGAAGTGCTCCCAATTGTTAGTTCAAGGTCTGTAGCCAGCTTAGAAATTGTTGAAATGTGAAAAATAAATGGAAAAAAAAGCAGCAGGGAAGGAAATTCTAGGTCATGCTTTTAGAAACTACTTGACCAAAAAAAAAAAAAAAAGACCCAGAAATGTTTCTTCCAGAGGATAGGAACAATTTCAATGTTCAGTTTTCTATACCATTGAATTTGGGGGCACAGTACTTGCAACTCTGGTGCAAATGGCTTGATTGAAGGGGGTTTAATTCTAGGTCCTAAGAAATGCAAACACATTGAATGGTATGGAATCCTGCCAAATACCAGTAATCCCAGCTTGTTAGCTCAGTTAAACTTCGATTGCACTCTCTCTTGTCAGAGTGGTTAGAAAAAAATGTTGAGTTGAGATAAGAGACAAGAGAGAAAGTGATAGCACAGCTAGAGTGTATTAAATTTTAAGGCAGTCCTAAAAGACCTAAAAGAAACCTGAGGGAAAAGACCACAGTGCCTGCGGGAAACGGTCAGCGTGAGTGAGCTGAAGGCACCACGTCAGGATACAGCTGTGCTAGGGCTGGGAGTCGCGAGCGCTGTGTGGCATTGCAGTTTTCCCATTGCACAATGCAGAGCCTGTGATTTGTCCAAACTGAAACATTGCTGTCACTCTGTGTCTCTTTCCTCCACTCCCTCTAACCACCTAACTTAAATTAATTTTCTAGTCACCTCTCAGATCTCAGCTCAAACATCACTTCCTTAGAGAGCCTTCCCTGATTTGGTCTCTGAGGAATTGAGTCTTCCTATAATAGCCCCATAGAGTAACAATCACAGTTGATTTTGTATTTGCATGAGTATAGGATTAATGGCTGTCTCCCACGGTCTCCTTAGAGCTCAGCCCAGAGCCTGGTTTGGTAGCAGGTCTTCAACAGGTGTTGGTCAATGAATAAATAAGTGTGGTAATGAATAAATAGCATGAAGGAAGGATGGAATGGAGGCATTGGCGTAGATGTAGCCCCTACTCAAAAGCAGGAGAAGTCAACAGTCTTAACTATACTTTTAGACACAAAACAGACCACCCTACCTTAATTTTTACAATTTATGCATAAAATCCAGTAGAATTATTTTCTTTTCCCTTTCTTCATAGAACTTCTGAGGCATGTTGCCATGTTTCTGCCCATCTTGCCATTAAGCATATTGTGCACCATTCAAGTGCCCCATGCGATATTAAGAAATCTAAGTCGAATCTGACACGTAGAATAACTATTCTGTAATTGGAATTGGTTGCTCCCTGAGAGAGAGACTTCAGAACAAGGAAACACTGAAGCAGACACGGGGCTTCCCCACTTTCTCCTGTGGTGTGTCAGACACGAGCAGCGCTCACACCCCTCCCTGGGCACTACACGCCCCGGGACACCACACAAGGCCCTCTTCCTGATCCTGCACTAGCTTAGTTTTTTTGGACATTTCTAAAATGATCTGACTATAGAACAGTAATGTCTGTATTTCTGCAGTTAAGGATTCAGGCAAAAACTAATCATTGCCAAAAACTTAAAGTTACACGCTAAAAGCAGACTGTAAAACTTGATTATTTCTACTCTCACATCCCCTCTTTCCCCTGCAACTTAGAGCTTTCTGTCCACTGCAATCAAAACGTGACTTCAAGGACAGTCACGGGGAGCAGTCTGATGTTATAGAATCCCAGTGACACTCGTGAAAATAAACATGGCTGAATCCATGAGTCCGCAGTAAAACATGTATGGAAATGACCTAACTCTTGAAATAGGAAATATTGGCATGCCACTTGTAATGGAGGCAGATTCCAAGTTCATTTATTTTTTTTAATTTATTTTATTTTTTTAATTACTTTATTGTTGTTCAATTACAGTTATTTGCATCCTCTCCCCTCCCCTCCCCCTCC